>PVHP010002026.1:34308-96226 GCA_004024765.1 Zapus hudsonius | reverse complement strand
ACCAACTCAGGATAAGCCTAATGTGTTTGTGTTTTTCAGGATACAACGAGAGAGATGTGGCCCATCTAACCTTACCAACCAACCTTAGGCCGATGGATGAGATCCTGACAAGAGAGGAGCCACCACAGTCATATCAGGGAGGATCCATAGGGAACTCAGCAGACAATGAATGATGAACAAGGGACCTATAACCACAGTCTAATCGGATACCAAACACTTTCAGGAGCACATTATTTTCAACAAGTGAACACTTGCTTTTTGTAACATTCTGTGAACATCCCATATTTCAAAACTTTTTCTTTAGACTAGTCAAAAACAGCAAACTGCACTAAATAAAATCAACACTGGACCATATTGTTGGGATCTGGTGTTCAGCGCCACATCACGGAAGTCACAGGAAAGGAAACTGATGGATAAACAGTAACTACTACATAGCGTATGCCACACGTTGTGCAGGTCGGGCCCCTATTTCACAAGTCCATATGTACAGAATGTACACCTACTGATCAAGGAGAATGACGTCACACTGCTCCACACACTCCCTCCGCAGTAAGCAAGGCTGGTTCTATCTGCCCTAAGACGTTGGCACTGGAGTGAGAGGGCCTCTTCTTCCACTCACTTAACTTCATTCTCCAGAATCACTCACATGGTTTTCCTTCTCTTTTTCTCCTTCACACAGAAAACACCTGCAGCAGCCCATGTTCTATCTACCCAGCAGACCTCCCACCAAAGTGACATTTTGTAAGTCCTCAGTCACTCTTGTTCCAACTGTGACATCACCTTTCAGCAATCGCCTTTGGAGAAAGCTAAAAGCCACGATCATGAATATCATCATAACATACCTTTCTTTAAAGCATGGATTAAATCCTCTGCAAATTACTAAATACCTGAAACAGACCAAAGTGATTTTCACAACACTAAAGCCAAGTTGCAGCCTTCTGAGCCCAAGAGTGAAACTTCACACATCTGACCCACAGCATTATTCCTCCTCCAAGTGGATCCCTCCCCTGAGGTCCACTGCTTTAAGACAGCCCTCACCTGATGCCCACTGCTAAGCTGTCTATGTGTGGCTCAGCCACTTCTAGCCTCCAGCAGAGAGCCTTCCTGGCACTGTTTCCAACCACACCTCCTCTCCCAAAACCAGACATCCAAGGCAAATGCGTGAAGCTGTCAATCAAATGCTGCTTCTACTGCACTGGGAAAGGTAAGTCTAGTTGTTCTTTAAATAGATTACCTGACCACCAAATTTTCTTGACATATCTTAGTTCTAGTGAATTAGTTTAATTTGTAGATTTTTAAGTAGAATGGACATCATTTTTATCAGACTTTTAAAAAATATTTTACTTATTCATTTGCAAGCAGAGACAGAATGAGAGAGACAGAGAATGGGCATGCCAGGGCCTCCAGCCTGCAGAAACTTTGCCACTTTGTGCATCTGGTTTTAAATAAGTACTAAGTAATTGAACCCAGGTCATTAGACTTCGCAGGGAAGTGCCTTAACCACTGAGCCATCTCTCCAGCCCCTGGACTCTTATTAAAAGCAAAAACAGAGGGCTGGAAAGATTGCCTAGTGGTTAAGGCACTTGCCTGCAAAAGCCTAAGGACCTGGGTTCGATTCCCAAGTACCCATGTAAAGCCAGATGCACAAAGTGGCACGTGCATCTGAAGTTCGTTTGCAGTGGCTGGAAGCCCTGGTGCACCCATTCTCTCTTCTACCTCTCTCTGCTTGCAAATAAATAAATAAATAAATATTTTTTTAAAAGCAAAAATAGATGCTTCAAAGAAATCACCATTCTTGTTTATCAAAGCCACCACCATCAAGGGTGAAATTTAATACATATGAAGGTAAACCATTCTGCATGCCTATGATTGACAACTTATCACAATTTCATCACAAAAACTGTTGCTTCAATTCAGAAACATTTTCACAAAAAGTACAAGGTAACTATAAATTCCATGTAATACAACTCTAAATATAGAAAACTACCTCCAAATACAGGTACAATATGTGCTAATAAAGGACTTTCTAAAACGGTTATCAATGAGAAAATTCATTACAAAATTCAATTTTACTAACAGCCATTGGTCCACACTGAAAACAAATTCACACAAACATCTTAAAATGTTTACAATGCTACATAGCAGGCCTTTGACTTACAACTTTATCTAGCTTTTACAATGGGCTAGCATGAAACAAGTCCTCAGCCAGGCTACCCTCATCTCTCCCACCTAAGTTCTCCTATCATCTTGTCTTCAATCGAAATCTCTAACTCCCAGGTGCTTTCATGTCCAAGCTTGATCCCAAGGAACTGACAGGATGAAAATAAAACACAGACCAAAATGCAGAAAAACCTGTTACAGTGATATTACCTTTTAGACCTTAATGTAGAAAGTAAAGAGTCTTAGGACAGTCTCAGGGTGAAGAGAGGGAAGTGACATCATGGATAGAGCACACGTGACCCACACTATGAAATCATAGTGCCCATGACTAACAAATCCAGTACTATGTACTAGAAATAGATTAGCTGTGTATATATCCCTGACTCTGCTCTGGGAGCAGATGTGTAATAAACCTGACATGCACTTTCTTCATGTTTCCTACAGAAAATAAAAAGCAGCACTCCCAAACGCAGCCCAATCATAGGAGAATTGAAACTATGAAAGGGATGGGGTTCCAGCTTGATTCTAGAGGTTACTAAGGCTATGACCTTGGGCAAGGACATCGACTTTTCTCATCCCTGTCCGGCTTTCTTTAATAACATAAAAGCCTACCTATCAGTTGTTAAAAGGAAACAGGAGAACCAATTGGAAAAAGGTAAATTTCATCGATTCTGAAATGAGGTGTGTCTGTAAAGCTGGGAAAAGTCTTAAAGGCTGCACACCTGGCATCCCGGATGAAAAACAATGTTCCATTAATGAACTCAGTATGACCCTAAGGATTCCAGGCCAACAGAGAACTCTCAGCTGGAAGGAGACTGAGGCACCTGTGTGCTGACTGCTGGGCTCTCCCGGCCATCCACCTGAGGCTCTCAGAACAACGTTCTCTCCAGGCATGAAGAAAGAGGATGCAGCGGCTTCCATCTATAAATAGGGTGCTCCCCACAACACCACCCACCAAAATGAGTGCTCCACTTCGTGTTTAGTGTAAATGTCATGGTTCTTGTATTCTGCAAACTGGATGGGCCATGATGACGGAACAGCCAAAGAGCCCGCGGGAGCTGATGCACCCATGAGAAATAAACTCACGACGCCAATGCACACATCCTATTGAAATAGATCACTGCAGTTTTCAAGACTAGAAAATATGAAGTCTCCGAAATTTAATTTGTCATAATATTTGCATGAATAATTTCTCAGTGGTCAAACCTGATTTAGAAATCGTTTGGGCTGGGCTCGTGGGGGTGGGGGGCACAATGGTAAGTCCTTGCTTAGCATATATAAGGTCCTGGGTCTGAGCCCCAGAACTCTTAAAATGTAAGTGTGTGTGTGTGTGTGTGTGTGTGTGTGTGTGTGTGTATGTGTGTGCACCCGCGCGTATATTAGACCACTTGAATGAAGATGGTAGTGCTGAGGTGGGGGGGGGTAGGCTGGCCCCGTTATGAACACTCAAACTAGTTTTCTCCAGAGAACACTGAGGTCCAGCCGTGTATGCCATAGAGTATGGAGTCTGAGTTTACACTCTTGTTTGTGAACTCGAAGTGGCATGCTATACCAAGTGACCAGCTACATGGTCCAAGGAAAGGGGGAAGGACTGCACGCACAGGCACTGCAAGGCACAGAACCAGCCTGCAGGATTAGCAGTCATGGGATGGCCACTGAACAGCTCCCCAGACAGTGAAGGGCAACAAGATATATAAGAAACACTTGAGCTTTGGCCAGCAGATGGAGAGGGGAGGGGGAGAGGGGGGAGCGAGTTTGAATGAAGGGCCCCAAGGTGGCCAGAATGATGACTTGTGGCTGCTTCAAGTTCCCAAGGCCAGTCTAGCAAATGATGGAAGCTGTGTCCTCAGTGTGATTCAGCTAACACACACATCATGAACTTCTTTTAAAGACCTGAGGACACTTAGGTGGTGTAGCCCTTGTCTAGCATAAAAGGAGTCCCTGAAGGTTCAACAAACAAGACTTTAAGGAGCCACAGCCCAGCCCCACTCTTCAAGGTGCTTCCAGTCTCCTGAAGAGGGGACTCCAGTCACCTCTGAAGTTTGTTGCATTTAGTTTGCAGTCAGCAAGAGTTATGTCATTTTTTTCCTCCTCAGGAGAAAACATCAAGAAACCCATGTTGGAGGTCTAACTACTTAAAAGCAAAAGGACTCGAGCAGGAAGCGGTTTACAGTGCTCTCAACAAAGATGGCGCAGGAAGCGCCCCATGACGGGTGCAGGGAGGTTAGCCAGCCAATCTACAAGTGCTAAGAAAGGGGTGCACTGCCTTTGCTTTCTGTCCAGCACAGCCAATGTTTACATCTGTGGAATAATGCTTTCTACAGAAGAAGAATGGCAACAAAGGACCTCCACACTGCAGTTCCTGGAATGTAATGCTGGGAGGGAGGCAGCTGGAGGAAATAAATGGGAATTTTCTCTCTTCTCACTTTGCCAAAAAATATAATGTAGACATATGCTGAAGATTGTGAACTATTAGAATTGTTTATCTCCTTGAAAAAGAGAAATTTGTAAGTTTTTAATATAACTTGGAATAGCAAGTGCATTAAGGGAAATGAACTATTGGAATTGGACCAACTCCAGGCATCATTATCTGTGTGTGTGTGTGTGTGTGTGTGTGTGTGTGTGTGTGTGTTTGTCTGCCTGTCTGGAACAGGGTCTTGCTAAGTAGCTCTGGATGGCCTGGAACTTCCTATGTAGACTAAGCTGGCCTCCAACTGTGGCAAACCTCCTGCCTCTGGGACCCAAGCCACCATGCCCAGCTCAGCTACAGTTTAGATGCCTGGGTGTCGCTGTGCCTCCCCTGCACCTCCCACACCCCAGATCCTCAACCCATCTGTCTGCCTTTGCCACAGAGGAAAGGAAAAGGGGTGGAACTGCTTCAGTCATCCAAGGGATTGGCACAAGAGAAGGCCAAACCCATCCTCAGACAATGAAACACTGCCAAACTTTAAATTTCTATGTAAATCCAATTTTCATGGGGCTTTTTTGTCCTGTTAAATCAGTTTCCAACCTTAGAATGTTATCTACCTTCATTACTATAAATTATATATATTTTTTTTCTTTTTTTCTTTTGAGGGAGGGTCCTATGTAGCCCATGCTGGCCTCAGACTTGGATTTCTTCTGGTCCCTCCTACCTCAGCCTCCCATGCTGGGAGGACAGCTGCCTGGCTTTATGCAGCTAGGAGGCACTTTATGCTAGGCAGAACCCTACCAACGTGGTTGCATCATCCTCAGCCCCCCCCCCACCTTTTTTTTTTTTTTTTTTTTGAGGCAGAGCTCACTCACTCTAGCCCAGGCTGATCTAACCTGGAACTCACTATGTAGTCTCAGAGTGGCCTTGAATTCACTGTGATCCTATCTCTGCCTCCCAAGTGCCAGGATTAAAGGGTTGCACCACCACACCTGGCTCCCACCTGATTTTTTTATTTTTATGTATTTTTGGGTTTTTCAAGGTACAGTCTTGCTCTAGCCCCAGAATGACCTTGAATTCAAGGCAATTATCCTACCTCTGCCTCCAGAGTGCTTGGATTAAAGGTATGCGCCACCATGCCAGGCTCTACCCAATAGTTTTAACAAATACAACACCCACTTAGACATTTTAGTATTACACAATTTTTATTGGGGGAGGGAGAAGACAAGGGTGTGTGCACTGTTTTTATCCAAGGGAACAGTGGCACCCTTGGAGAAGAACTACTGGCCCACCTAGCTCTGCATTCATTCATTCATGTGTGCTGTGTGTATGTGGAGGTCAACTTCAAGGTGTCTGCGTGCCACATTCTTTGCCAGAGGGCCTCTTGGAGCTGCAAATGACCTTTCAGAAGCTGGCCCAGAAGGTTCAGGCTCTCTCGCCTCCCACTGTCCTGGGCATGCAGGGATTACAGATGCATGCACCACTTTGCATCTGGCTTTAAGTATAAGCTGAGAAGTTGAACCAAGCTGGCAGGCTTTGCAAGCAAGCACCTTTGTAACTGCTGAGCATCTCCCCAGCCCCTAGTTATGTTAGTGATACTTAAAAGCAGATTTGTATTAAATGGATTTCATGGGCTTGGCACTAATGAATCCAACAACTGAGTCTGGATGAGAATGGCTATGTTTCAGGACCTTGAGGGAACAAGGAAGGAGAAAGGAGAAATTTGTAAACAAAAATAGCTCAGCCTGGTGACCTAAACCATCGATTTTCTGAGAAATGTATATCTCAGTATTTCAGTTATGAATGCTTTTCTCAACAAGTTTCCACAGCAAGGACTATTTTCAAAGCAGTTCTACGCTGTGCAATGTGCTATTACTTTCTACTTGGCAATCATATAGGTAACAAGATATATTGGTTTTCAAGATTGCATATCAAGGAGTTCCCCTGTGAAACACAAGGGTGCATTTACTAATTCACATGGCCTGGGTCTTCCAAGAGACAAACAGCTGTTTTATTCCTCTCTAGACCTACCAAACTGATTCCAGGAATTCCTCCTGACACAGAGAACTGATTCATGGGGAAACAATAAAGCCACGCCCAGCAAGGGCCCTCCTGGAGAAACAGCATCACCCTGCTCCCTACCCTGAAACACCTTACAAAGAAGCACTTTATCCCTTTCCAATAACCCTCTTCTTCTTCCCAAGACACCTCAGAGTGAGGAACATCCCCACCTTTGTTCAAGACCCAAAGAAGCAGAAACGCCTAAGCATTCCACTTTCTGATCTTCTCAGACCTCATCAAACCAAGGAAAGGGAAAGTGAAATGGATAAAGGATGACTGCCATTCAAGATGGAAAATGACCACCACTAGCATGAACCCCTCCCCTCAGTGACCCAGGGCAGGGGAGATCACAAGCTCAAGGCCTCCCTGGGCTACTGAGTGAGTTCAAGGTCAACTTGTGCAACTTATTGGGACTCTGTCTCGAGATAAAAATTTGAAAAGGTGGGGGAGGACTGGGGATCTAGCTCGGTGGAACCATGCTGGCTTAGCATTGGAGAGGACTATATTTTTAGCTGATTGCTCATTCACCTGCTTCTACCTACCACCAGAAACAGTTACCTGTGCAAATCCAGCACTATGACATCACCATACTCAAGCACTACCAGGTTCTTTCTCAAGCGTTTGTGGGGCCATGCACCTGAAAACAAAGAGAACAACACCCCAAGCAAGGGTGAGGGGAGTGGATGTAACCAGAGCTCAGTGATACCAGTTTTCACTTGTGAAAACAAGCATAAAGGCAGTGAGAGCAGGGCAACAATGAAACAGCTTCTTCTCCTTCTAAGGAGAATTCATGGGTTATACTGGGAGCCAGTGAAAGACTGTTCTGTTCTTGTGTTGTCCGAATCCTATCTGCCTGGGTCGTGTCCCTGCCACCTTGCCAGCAGACTGACACCTATCAGCTTGCTTCTCTTCCACAGAGAGTCCCGGCTCCTACGGACTGCTAGGAGATACCATGCACCCTGTTTAAACCCATACTGCCAAATAGTAATGGAGGTAGAAGTCTACAACACAGACTGGCTAGATATAGATACATCCTTAGAAGGCATGTACCCTCCCCAATGTTAGAAGAAAACTTCAGGGAACCATTCTATCCACAACCATCAATGCACAGGCTACTTACTGCTGGCTGCGATACTTATGGCCTGGGAGGTAGGAAAGTATGTAGCAATTAGAGCACAGTCCTTTCTCTTCTCAAAGCACCCTATGTATATCCTACCAAGTACTGAACTCAGCTCCTCTACTTTGAGGTTAGTTGATTCTGGGCTCCCTTTAAAACTAACCCCTTGGGGCTGGAGAGGTGACTCAGGGGTTTTGGTGCTTGCCTGCAATGCCTGATGACCAGGGTTTGATTCTCCAGTAGTCAAGTAAAGCTAGATGCACAAACTGGTGCCTACCTATAATCCTAGCACTCAGGAGGCAGAGGCAGGAGAACCACTCGATTTCAAGGCCAACCACGGGCAGGAGCTCAGTGACCAGAAGCAGCGATGGGGTCTCCACGGATGCCCCAGCCATTCTTCAAGAAGAAAAGGGGCTCAATGGCACTTCCACAGAAGAAGACTGGCTCAGGGAGTTCTGCAGGGAGAAACTGACGAGCACTGCCTGTGCCAGGCAATCGAGTTCCCCATCAACAGTGATTAGTAGTCACCTTGGCAGGATGTCCCTACGCTTGGCACAGTGTGAGGCAAGAGGTACTTAATATCTGTGGTCTTCCACCCCAAACCCAAAACCACAGTCGAAAAGAAAAACACCCAACAAATATGAAGTGAGAGAGAGGCCACAAAATACCTGATCATTCATCCCCAAACAGTGAAGACCATGAAAGACAAGGCACAGGTCAGAAGCATGAACACAATAGATTATCTTGGATGGTGTCCTGGGACACAAGTGCCTTGACAGTAGCTTTCAATAAAATCAGAATTCTGGTTAACAGTAGTAGGCTGGTTTCTTAGTTTTTAAAATGATTCACCAACTAGAGAGATCGCTCAGAAGTTCAAAGGTGCTTGCTTGCAAAGCCTGCTGGACTGGATTTGATTCCCCAGTATCCATGAAAAGCACAGAGCGGCACATGCATCTGGAGTCTGTCTGCAGTGACAAGAAGCCCTGGCATATCCACATTCATTCATTCTTGCTTTGTTTCTCTCTGTGTCAAATAAATATATAATAAAATTTTTAAATAAAATGAATCGCAATAACATAAGACACTAAAATAGGAAAAATCAATGAGGATATATAAGAATTTCCTATACTCTCTGCAACCTTTCTACAAAAGTATTAATATCCTGAAACAAAGTATTTTTGAAAAAAAGACATAACAAGGTTTATAGATCTGAACAGTCTTATACATAAAAATATGAAAATGCACAAACCCTTTATGTGTGTGCGTTCAGCTAGTGATACTCTGTACTGGGTGTGGGCTAGAGGAAAGCTTTAGACTAGGGAGGGGGCTGTCCCTGTTTTAATATTCAAACTGCTTATACTCTTTCTGCTTGTCCAAAGACCTGCTGATTCTTTCACACTGTCATACCCTCACCCACACACGTGACATATTCACCAACACTCTTCCCGCCATACTGACCTCTCAAAACTAATGAGCAAAAAGTGTAACTTTTTATGCTATCCTACATCTCTCTCTCTCTCTCTCACACACACACACACACACACACACACACACACACACACACACACACACGCTCACTCATGCACGCACGCACGCACACACTCACACTGCACTCACACGAGATTAAAAGCCACAAAGGATCATCACTGTCGACTTTCACCTCTCACAACATCCTCCTTACATAGGAGAAGCCTTGGGTTCCACTGCTAACACAGGGGAGAAAAAGATACAGAAGAGGCCCTAGGACAAATCCACCATTTCTTTTCAAATACTCTTGCGTGTAAATGGGTTTAGGAGCTGTTTTGAAACCGTGAGAGTGCCTGAGCAGGGTCTGTCAGCCGCGCATCCCTCCCATCTACCTCCATTCTCCCTCTGCTCTCTTGAACCTGAGTACATTCACACCTTCTGACAACTTTTTTTAAAATTTTACAACTCGACTACTGAAGAAAAATGTAAATATGGATAGGGCAAAAACTAAATTTTATAATTACCCATAATCTCTTTGCTGAGATTTTTTTTTTGCATTTTAAGTGTCATTTATGACAGAGGCTGCAGAAAACCCTTTGCTTTTCACCTAACCTAATCCTTCCAAGCGCCAATAAACTTGGGAATGGAATCCCTGTGCAGAAAACGAGGAATTGGATAATAAAGTTATGCACCCAGCAAGTCCAAAGGAACAGCATGAACCCCATCTGCAATGTACACGTGGGCACCAGCCTCTCTACATATATAACCGGCGACGTCACCAACACCTACCATAAGACAGTCTTATGTTGCAAACTCTTTATGCTGTCCAGAGAGCCACTCATTTGAATTATTTAAGTTCTTGTGATCCCTCCCAGACTCTCCTCAATGCTGCTATGTGCCTCTCCAGCTTAGTGACTTGTGGCCCTGAGTCCGCAGGCCTGCTGTCCCCAAACTTCAGGAACCAGTTCTTCTTCTTCTTTTGCCAACATGTTTCTAATTTCACGAGCAAATGAAAGGGGATTTCATGAAAATTTTGTTTAGCTTCTACTGAAACACCTATGTTCTCTTTTGGTGTGTTATGTGTGCACATATAAAAGCTGGAAACCCCTGATCTCCAAAAGGAGGGGACGTCATGAGTGCTGAACTGCCTTCGCCCTATGTCCTTGAGAAAGAATCTCTCACTGAGCCTGGAACTGTGGGGGTGAGGTGGGGTGGGGGCCGTGCGGTGTGGATGCTTTTGGAGGCCAGAGAGGTTTAGATGAGTAGAGGTTACTCCCTACTGCTCGTCCATATACTTCTTTCAGGGTCTCTCCTCCCTCAACCAGGAGCTGCTGTTCTCCAATGAGCCCCACTGACTGGACTCCCTGACCTCTGCCCCTAAGGACTGAGGTTACAATGATGCATGACCATGCCCAGGCTTTTACCAGGGTTCTGGGAGAATAGAACTCAGGAAGTCTTCTGTACTTTGGGGTAATTCTTTTCTTCTCTGTGTATTTTTTCCTTTCACTGTGCTCACTGTTGGTATATGCACCCTTCTTAGTTATAAAAGTACTTGGAGACCTTAAGATATTGACCCCTTATGTTGTAAACACTTTCAACCAATGTTTAATCAAGAACAGTCTCGGATAAAAAGAAAAGGCTGGGTAAAACATAATGTGAGAAATAAGAAAAATTTTAGATTGATATCAATGGTAAACCTAGTACAAATGGCCTTTTAAAATTTTGTTCTACAATGGTTCTGGATCTACAGAAAAGCTGCAAAGATGGGGATAGAGATTTGAGTCTATCATTGGTTCAGGCTGTGCCCATGTTTACATGGGAGGTGGCTTTTCTATTTTCTGGGACCCCCCTCTTGCCTCCTTTTGGGCCAAGAGTTCTATATTCCTTCCTTCTCTTAAATTCTATCTGTAATCTGTATAATAAAATCTTCTTAAACTTTAAAAAAATGTTAGGAAGAAAGGAAAGGAATCATCCCCATAACCAGCAGCACAAGGCAGCGGCTAGTCTGGGTTCTTCCTCGTTAAATGTGAGCAAGTAAGGCACATCTCCACACCTCAGTGTCTTCGCCTCTAATATGAAAACAGCTGCATCTGCCTCCACACAGTACCCAGCCATCAGATGATCCTTGCTCTCTCCACTGTGTGCTTTTAAGTTCCCAGCCTACCAGAAGCTACCTTAATAACCCCTAGGTTGTATCAAAAAAAGAGAATAAATCTTTTATTTTTTAGAACCAATCTTTTAAATGTATTCAAAGTTAAAATTTCAGATTTTAGATTGGACAATTTATTATAATTTATCAGTGTCGAACATGCTACATGATTAACATTCTATTTTTGTTGCATTTTCCTCTTACTCATTGTTATGGGGATAAACTTCAACTCAGAATTATATAACCATCACTTCATATCTTGTCAGTCGTAACTCAGTCTACTGAGACAGCCATAAAATATGCAGAGAGGGAAGCTACTTGGGGAGACATAGGCTAGTTCATAAACTTGCCAGTCTTTCCTTATCATATTTTGCTAGCTGAGGGACCTGATGTCATACATCAATGACCAGAAACACAGCTCGAAATTCTCCAGGGAGTGGGGAAAGTATCTCTCAATCCTTCCTTCCCACTTCTCTGAAAGTGAGGCCACTCTGACAGGCCAGCTCTGGAGGTTCTGGGGTCACTGGTACTGCTCCACCTTCATCCAGGCGGGGTGCTGTGGACCCTTCAGACCATTCCACACAGCCTCCAATGGCTTACATCTATTTAATCTCTGGCTTCTCCAGCACCCGGAATCTTTCTCCACCCTAGCCCCTCAGTAACTGCCACCTCCCAAACATGTTCTCTCTAGACATGACAGCCACAAGCCACACGTGACTCAAACACTTGAAAGGCAGCTGGTCCAGGCTAAAGTGTCACTATGTGTCCACACACCCTGGACTCTGGAGTCTGGGTGCAAAAGGACATAGAGAGCTCAACAGGCTCTCACCTAGACTACAAATTAAGTGACTATCTGAGTGGCATACTCGTTAAATAATATTTGAATTTCATGTCTCACCTTTACCTATTTGAATATGCCTCTTACAAAGCCCGAGGTTATATATGGCTTGCAGTCTGTCTTCACTGGACACACATGCCTGTACTTTGACAAATGTACTAGCAAACAGACCTCCTCCACACTACTTTCTGAATGGTATTCTAAGGAAACAAAAATAAGAAAGCAAATCATAACTCAACATAGTAATGCACACCTGTAATCCCAGCATCAAGAAGTTGAGGCAAAGGAATTACTGTAGGTTCAAGGACAGCTTGGGCTACATAGTGAGGCCCTGTCTCAAGAAACCAAAACAGAGACGGGAAACCAAAGGGGGGGGGGGATGGAGGGAGGGAAGGGGAAGGGGAGGGGAGGAATAAGGGAAAAAAAAGTTTTAATAAACAAAACCATCAAGAGAGCCTGAACCAAGTCCTTGAGAGGTCATAGCTACTTCCTTTGTGAACGCATCTCCTGTCTTCTGGAACGAGTGGATCTTGAAAGCACCCTGGAACCTCGCAGATTACAAACACTTGGAAACATGTTACACTAGGTTGAATGTGTGAATGGGGCGTGAGTAGAGAATACCTAAAATTAATCAACTGAACTGGAACTATTGAAACACACTGAGAACAAATTCAAGATATCTTAGGAATTTTAACATACTTTTACCCAAATGAAAATAAAATCTGACACACATTTAGCCAAATATAAATTATAGGCATAACACCTGTGTGATGGTTAGGTTTTGTTGTCAACTTGATCTTTTTAATTATCTTGGGTGGGTCTCTGAGGATGTTTACAGGAAGGCAGCCTCTCAGTAGGGAGCGGGATGTAAAGAAGTTCAAAGAAGGTAGAACTAAACATCCTTTCCTGTGTGGGCAGTACAGGAAGGAATTTCAGAGATTCAGGAAGCCATTAAGTCTGGGGAAGGGTTACAAGATGCCACCCTAAGGCTATATAAAGGGGAAGAAATTCTCTCCTGCCTGTTTGCTATTCTGTGTGTATAGTGTTGGTTTCTCTCTCTGCTTGGACCTGTGAAAGGGGAGCAGCCTCTTTTGCATTCTGGAACTTCCCCTCAATCTGTAGTTTCAATAAATACTTTCTTCCCCCAAATTGTGCCTGGTTTGAAGATTCATCCCAGCAGCATGTGGCTGACTATGACAACCTGTAATCCCAACTACTCAGGAGGCTAGAGCAGGAGGATCAAGAGTTCAAGGCCAGCCTAGGCTACACAATGTGACCTGCTCTCAATGGAAAAATTAGTTTTGTTGAGTCTGTATACTCAGCAGTAGTGGAATGGAAAAGGAAAGGAACAAATGGCAATGAAAGACAATAGATTACCCACCCCTCTATCTCTGAGTGTTGATCAACTGTGGTGGGACAACAGAATGCTACTTACCAACTTAAGTCAATGAACCAAATACACATCAACACACAGTCAAACTGTGGGGATCATATGAAGAATGCCAGCACTGGCATGAATTTAATAACATAAAACTGTTGTTTATGCAGAAACACATGAATTTTTCCAACATAGATCGAAGGAATCCACGAAATTCAAGTGATTGAATCTGGGAAGGAAAGGGGGATCCTGACAGGGTTCCACTGTTCCTGTAAACACACTCACATGAAAAAGAAGGAAATAATGATGGACACCTGACTGCTGTAAAGTAACATCTGTGAGCAAACTGACCAAAAACCTCTGGACTGCACTCTGCTCTCAGATCCCAAACATGACCCAGTGCCATATTCGTGTCTATTACTAGAAGATACTGCTTACAGGAGCCACAGATCACCGTGGCAACATAATCTATTAAAAAAAAAAAAAGGAAGCAACTCCCCCCCCCTAAAAAAAGCACCCTACCCTTTCAAACAGACAGCAGAAATGCTTACTGCACTGAACCCATCAAATACCAACTTTAAACTGGGTGGAGGCTCATGCCTGTGATCCCAGCACCCCGAAAGCTGATGCAAGGGATCACCTGAGTTAGAAGCCAGCCTGGGCTATAAAGTGAGAGACTATCTCAAAGAAAAAAAAGAAAAAAAAAAAAACAGAAAAGCTAGCATGTAGCATTCAATTCTGTCTCACCTAGAACCTTACATGTATTTGTCAATCACTCTTTAAAAAAGAAAATTGTAACATCTCATCCAAGCTATGAATCAAATGACATCGCATGGTTGACAAAAAAAGGCCTCTTTATTAATAAATGAGGGGAATATTTTGTACCAAAAAATAATACTCTCCATCAGTATACCTTAAAATAGAAAAAAAAGACAATCCAAACATACTTTTACCCACCTTGGTGGGTTCCCACTTATGTGAGCAGCTAAAGATTAAGTCGATTTTAGTCAATAGAGATTAAGAACCAAATCAAGTAGCTGGTCTATCTCAGAGCCACAGATGGGCTCACTGTGGTGGTGTGAATCAGGTGACCTCCGTAAACTTGTGTGCTCTGAGTGCTCAGTCCCCAACTGACAGCAATTTGGGAGGCGGAGCCTAGCTGGAGGAGGTGTGTTGAGGACAGGCTTAGGGGTATCGTAGCCATCTCCCTCTTACCAGAGCTGGGCTCTCTCTCCAGGTGCTGTTTCCACCTGCTATGACAGAGATGATGTCCAGCCTCTGCTCACGCCATTTTTAAACCGTGAGTGCCATCATGATGCTTCCCTTTGAGACTTTAATAAAAAACATTCCTCCCATCAGCAGCTTTTGGTCAGATGCTTTATCCCAGCAACAAGAAGGTGACTATAAAACTTACTATACATAAGCAGAAGGCTTTAAACCAGAAGCATAATATTTCACCAGCAAAATTATAAAAAATGAGTGTCAACAGTAGAAAGAACAAATTCTTTTAATCGCTTAAAAGTACTCAAGGAGTTCTCAAATAAAGTGGCATTTGTTTTAATGAGCTCATCTCATTTCAGACATTGTCTTTCTTCTCAATTATTTGCAGCCATTCTCACACAGCCTGTAAGTTTCTGGATCTGGTTTCTTGCTTTTTCTTGTTAAGACAGGGTGACCTTATGCAGCTCGGGTTAACCTCAATCTCTTGACTCTCCTGCCTCAACCTCCCAAATGCTGAGATTACAGCAACGTAGCACCATGCCCAGCTTCAAAGCAGCTCTTGAACCTGCCCACAGCCCCACCCCTGACCACTGCACCGGTCAGACAGACACATCACTGCACTTCTGAAAAGCCGAAATGCGCAGGACACAGCCCAGGTGGGATGTTTAGAGCAGGCCTGGCAGGCAGAACGAATTCCATAACTGTGCTATCACGTATTGCAATTTATAAGCTAGAACACTTTGAACTTCACCATTGCTTTCCATAAAGTGAAGCTCTGAAACACTGGGAGAAGAAAGGATTTTCATAGAATTATGTTTTAAATAATCTATTTTTATTAAACAATAAACTTTCACCCCTTCATGCCCAAATGCACTTCTTTTTTTCTTTGTAATAAAGCATGAAGTACTCCGTACCCTTCCCCCACAGCAGCTGTGGTGTGAAAATGATTCACAATCGTAGACACAGAACTGAAGATTCCATCATCTGTCCCAAACCACTTGCCAATGTACCAGTAGCACTTTCCATCCTATCGCTGATTCTCAAACACCCAAAATAAACTGCTTATTCCTTTTGTCAGAAACTGAAACCCATTAACCCTCATTTATCAAAGTTGTAAATCCATTAATACTCTGATGATAACATAAAGGAAGAATTAAGCAAGATGTTACCACGGTTCTTGAATGTTCTAAGTGACAGCAGAGTATCTCTTTTCTGCTTTCAAAGGCAAAGGAAAATATTTAGGATAAGTCATTTTTTAAATTGTTCTAGATAACATTCTGTGAGAGGAGCTGTTCCTCTCATCTTATTCAAAGACACTTGAGTCACATACTCACAAGGGGCAGTGGTTCTTCATGCCTTCTGCTCTGCAAACATCCCTCAACCACAGCAACACCCTGGACAAACACTTCTCCTCAGTGACGGGATCCTATCAGATTCTCCATTAAGTACTCAGTATGTCTAGGTGGCATCAAAGTGTGGAAATTATCTTTAATGCCAGCCAGTGAAATGGAAAGTATGTTCAAACACCCAGAATCAAGGAGACACTACCTAACACATTGCAGAAGTAGATGCTTCTGGTAAAACATAAATCAGCCTTTTCAATGAGCCACTGGGCAATCTCTGCCAATCCTAAATACATACATGCACACGCACACTAATTTTGACGGCAATCTAATGCATACATCAACTCACAAAACGCATCCATATGTGCGTGCATGCACACACACAATGATATCCACCACAAGCACTATCTATAAAGGGGACCCAGAGCCTTGGAAACATTCTAAATGTTTACCTCAGGGACTGCTAAGCAATGCACCTGGGGACAGCGTCCACCTGTCAGAGTGAGGTCTGAGCTCTGAACCAGCTCACAGAAATCTTGAATACAGAAGAAAGACCTGGGTCTGCAGAAAGATTCCATATGTCTAAACCAGGCATCTAAGCATGCTGCTGGCACCATGCAACTAACTGTTCTTCGAATATGTAAAAGGAACATGGTACACAGGAAAGAAACTTTTGCAAATAGTTTTAGATTAGGTTCTATAATGTCTTAATTTCTGGTAATATAGAGAGAACGTTTTTGAGGTGCAATGATCCACCATCAGTGTTTATAAGGTCTTCCCTTGACACTGAGCGGTATTCTCAACATTCAGTTCTCTCCTCGCAGTCCCAGCTGGCAAACACCACATGGAACCTTTTCACAGTCCTGCACCTCTCCCCCATGGATGCCCCTTGATAGTGCTTCTACAGTGCCACCCTGTTTACCCAGCTCCCAGCGTGCAGCACACCCTAAATTCTCTGGTCTTTTTAAAGCATGGAGCTGTCACCACACTGTAACACCTGTCAATTACAAAAGTGCTGTCTCAAAATTACTTTAAGGCATGGAGATATTGCCATAATTAAATATATAGCGTCCAAAAACAGATGCTTGAAACAGAAGCGCTACGCGCAGATTTGCTGGCTGTTCACTTATCTGACTTCCAGGAGGGAACTGTTTTTTCCGTTCTCACCTGCTACTTTCCCAGGCTTGAGTACACATACCAACAAAAGAAAAGACAGCCCTGGAATTCCTGAACATCCACTGACATACTTAGATATACTACAAGTATTTCTACCCAAAGTGAAAAGGTTGCCAGGTGTGGTGGCACATGCCTAAAACCCCAGAGCCTGAGGCAGGAGAATCTCGAGTTTGAGGCTAACTTGGACTACATAACAAGATCATATCTCAAAAAAAAAAAAAAAGAAAGAAAGAAAGAAAAGTGTCCCCTTTCAATGAGGATACTCAAGCTAAACACAACTGACTAATCTGTAAAACACAATTGAATTCACTTTCACATCTTCACTGCAACACTAGTCAAAATCATGTCTCATCTATGATGATGATGTAAGACCAGCGGCACTCCATTCAGCTCAGCACCCTTGCTAAGGTGCTGGGAATGAGGAAACATCCAGCTGAAATTGTTAGCACATGAACTCCTGTGATTCCTGTTTACTGGATTTCTCTCTTCCTGTACAAAGACTCCACCCGTTAGGACAAAACCAAAAGCTTGAAGGAATCTATTTTTAGTGCAAGCTTTCACGGAGGTATTTTCTGCTTAATCAACAGGATATGAAGTTGTTTACTTGTGGCAAAAACCTGCCTGGCTCGCTAACTCTCCATTAGCTCATAGGGAACAAAAGAAAACCGATAAACAAATCTCACATACCTGAAACAGAGCTTGTGGGTATTTCTGACACCAACATCCCTGCAGTAATTGTATTTCACAATAACCCATTAATGATAACAAGAATAACTTCTAAGGAAAAAGATTACAAGTGTCTTATGTGGGTTTGGGAGGTAGCTCAGTGGTAGAGAGGACTTGCCTACAATGTGTGCCCTATGTTTGATCTTTAGCATAGCCTCCAAAAAGGGGGAAAGTAATGTGCCCTGGCGTCTTCTCTCGTTGTTTCACCTTCGAAAGTGTTTCCACCTACAGGACACTCTGCTCCTAACACTGTTCTAGAACTAGCATCTTGGGAAAAAACTATTCTTTCAACAGTCACTTAGTCTGTCAAAGTTCCTGGAATTCTTGCCCATCAGGGCCTCCCACACTCTGCATGACTCCAAGGCACAAGTGGCCCTCTCTGGGCTTGTTCTCGCCCTGCAAGGTGGCTCATCGTGCCCTCAATGTTCCTGGCAGCAATGTAGCACACATAGGTGTGTTGGCAAGCCTTGTCGAGGGGGCAGAGGCAAACAGATGCATACCCCTAGACTCCACAGCTAGGATGTATGCAGGACTTACAGAGCTTGAGCCTCTGATAGTATTATTCTGTCCTACCTATTGCAATGTGTTATTTTGGAACATTCCCTCCTGTGGCAATGAAGTATCCTGTCAGTAATGAACTAGACCTCCTGCTCTGTGTGGCTCAGTCTCAGAGGACAGTTTATGTTCCTGGGAGATAAAGAAATGGATGACACCAACAATACCCAACACAACCCAAAGCAGAAGTCCAAAGACACTTAAGATCTCAACAACAAAGCAGACTTAAACTCACCCACCATGACTCAGGGAACTGAGCAGGAGAGGGGGAGGAAAGATTGTAAGAGCCATGGTGGGGGAGAATATCCAGAGATCCCCCCCAATGAAAACAAAGGGGGAAAAAAACTGGCTACCTCTAGAGCAATTCATAACCCCCTATTCCATGGACAGATCAGTACACCCACCGAGGAGGGCCCCCAGTGGGTTGGGGACAGAGAGGAGGGAAATGAGAGTACCATCACAAGATTTGCCCATACAATGTATCGAATTATTGACAATAAAGATGTTTTTAAAAAGAAATCTATATTATCACCCTGCATTTCCTAAATAATTCAAGGCTTATTTGCAAGCAGAGAAAAGAGAGACAGAGAAAATGGGCATGCCAGGGCCTCTAGCCAATGCAAATGAACTCCAGATACATGTGCCACTTTGTGCATCGTACTGAGGAATCGAACCCAGGTTGTTAGGCTTCTCAGGCAAGCGCCTTAACTACTGAGCCATCTCAGTCCCCCTAAACCTTTCAAGTCATCCAAAGTCAAGATATAAATACAAAATAAGTGCAAAATAACAAATTCTCATCTTCAAATGCAAAAATTCTCATCTTCATTTTTAAAAATATCCACCAACACAAAAATCCTACACTTGCATAGCAACCTTCCCACTTCCCAAACAGTGGGTCAGTTAACACATCCCTTGGGGAAACTATGTCACTTTTCCTGGGGAAGCAGACCCCATTACTCAACTCAGAGATGGCAGAACTCAGCTGTGACATGGTTTGGCCTATACCCTAAGCCTTGCTTCTTGCCACACCTGCCTATGCCAACATTTCAAAACCTCAAAGATAAAACCATATTCAATGTGACAGTGAAAACTACATCCAAATTACTTGTACCACAACTTAGAGCTTTAGCTGGGTCACTTTGAATACTTAAAAAATGAACTCTACTTTCCTGTTTTATATGGAAAGTAAACACTTGGAGCCAGGCTTGGTGGCTGATGCCTGTGCATTTGGAAAATGGAGGCGGGAGGTTCAGCAGTTTAAGACCTCTGGAATTTGAGGGGAACCTGGGGATGCACGAGACCCTGCCTCAAAAATCAAAGGGAATCTCCATCACATCTGGGCTTTCAGATGGCTTGTGCACATTTTGTATGTGTGGATCAGAGCTCATTCCAGGAGGCTAGGGCTGAAGCAGACAGCAGCACAATCTCTATGGAGAGAGATCTCTTACTCAAATATCTCTCTGGAGATAGCCACATTTGTGGGCAAAATTCAACTAGTCATTTGCATTATATTAATTAGTAATTTTCCGTGTGCTAAATAAAGTCGATTCCATGATGAAAACTATACACAAATTAATAAAGCAATTAAGTCTATATGCAGATACATTTATCCTACTTCAGAGGAGAATTCAAGAACTCCAGCACATTAACTGAATGCTAATTGCAAATGAACAATTTCTTAATTCATTAAAGCAGTTCTATCAGGATAAAGAAATTTTAAGAATTACAGTTAGTCTTTGTGCATCCAGATAATGAGTTGCATGCACTTTTCAAATGCTCTACCATGGAGGCATTTCTGAAACATAAAACCATCCTTCAGTTCAGTATTTGTGGCATGTTTGGAGGGCTGCTTAGCATTATTTTCCATAAACTCACTTTCATTTCCTAGAAAGATGCTTCAAATATATGCATCTGAAAAGGTCCTTTTGCTCTCTTTCACACCCAGGAAAGACAACCCCAGAATTTAAAACATGTTGCCATAGTTAGGTACTGAAAATTGTGTTTCTCTAAAATTGTTCTTATTTCACTGAAGACCTGACCCTCAGTATGATCTTATTTGGAGATGAGAGCCTTTGGGGATGGGACAATGGTGTATGTGGGTGTATGAGCACGTGTGTGTGCCCATATGTGTGGGGGGCACACACATGTGTCCAAGTAGAGGCCTGAGGTCAACACTGGGTGCCTTCCTCAATCACTCTCCCTCCACCTTATTTTATTGTTTCCCACTAGTATTCCAATACAATTCTATTTAATCTTAGCTATACAAAAAAGCCAAGATGCACAGTACACTAGAACTTCCTATTCAGTTTTAACTGCTTGTGCTAGACTAAGTTTTCATTTTGCTCTGTGCATGTGCGTAAGGGCGTCCATATGTGTGTGGGTGCCTGTGCGCATGTGGAGGCCAGAGGATAGCCGTGGGTGTTATATGTACCCACCTCCTTTGAAATAAGGTCAGATGGGCCTGAAGCTCACCCATGAGGCTAGGCCAGCTATCCAGCAACGCCGAGGGACCTGCTGCTCGCCTCCAACTCTCCAGTGCTAGGATTCTGAGCACTGTGGCTGGAACTCAGGTCCTGGTTTTGAGCTACCTCCACTAAGTAGCTTGAGCCAAACCATAGAAACACTGCATCCTGCACCTTTTTCCCTTCCTTAACCCTTGGCCTTAAAGTTTATCATCAACTTACAAAAAAAAACTTCCTTGGTTATTACTTTAAAAAATTGTTTTCTGACAATTTCACAGTTGTATAAATACAGTAGTTTCTCCTATCCCCTCCCACTGGCCCTCTTCCTCTTCCCAACTAATCCCCTTGCTACTTTCAGGTCTTCTTCTGTTTTGTGATCCACTTAAGTGAAAACAGCATGCTCGCATGAGTTGGCTGGGGCAGGCCACACCACCAAAGAACATGACTCCTGCTCCCCCAGCAGCCATTAACTGGCAAAGCTCCTCTGAGGTGGGGTCTCATGATCCCCTTCCTCCCCATCCATGAAGAGAGAATGCTGGCAGCTCGATCCTGTGCAGGAAGCCAGAGCTGCTGTGAGTTCATGACTATGATGGACTCGTCACTGTAAGGAAGAGAGCATCACACAGTACTCCTCACATCATCCAGCTCTTTTTTCTTCCCCTTTTCCCTAATGTTCTCTGAGCCTTGAAGGGAGTGAAACAGATGTCTCATTTAGTGCTGAGCACTCAACTGTCACTTAATTCTCAGCACTTACAAGTTTTGACTCTCCCCAGCAGTCACTATCAACTGAAAAAAGAAGCTTCTAGATTAAAAATGAGAACTCCACTAGTCTACAGTCATAAACAAATATTTAAAGGGCAATTTGATGGGCTCAACATATCCATTTAGCCAAACAACAGTAGTAACTTCCTTATGGGGCCTATGACCTCCCCCAGCACAGGCTTTTGACTAGGTTCTCAGTACCAGCATTAGAGAGCAGTTGGTTACCCCCATAAAAGTCAGGCCATTATTGCACCAGTGGGCCCATCCTGCCTGGCCAGCTGTGCAGCACTCAGGGCCCAGTGCTGGCTGAAACTGTTGAGGAAGCCCTGTCTTCTGCCCCGCAGCCTGCACAGCACTTTCCAGCACTATGACCCCTAGCCAGCTCAGCTGCAGATGGTATCCAGCTACAGGGATATACCATCTAGCACTGTCTCAATGTCACTGTCAAAGTCAGCCACACACCATGGGGATGAATCTCCACACCAAGCATAGTTTTGGGAGGAAAGTATTTATTAAATAACAGAAATAGGAGAAGTTTAATAATGAAGAAAAAGGCTGGCCCCCTTTCACAGATCCAAGCAGAAAGAGAAAACTATCCACCACCTCCAGCCAGCACTCCAACTCCAACTAACAAAACAGCAGGACTGCTAGACTTCAGCTCTGACTGCTCTTTACATATGTATCACTGGAATGTTCTATCCACCTTAGAAATACCGGAGGAGGCCAGGCTAAGGTGAAACCTCCTCCAGCCAGGAAGCTGGAGAAAAACTTTTACACTTTTGAATCTATTAGAGGACGACATCCAACCAAACTACCACAATCCAACTCTGGCCCCCAATAGATTTATAATCATCTATATTATGTTTAGTCCAACTTTAAAGGTCCCACAGTCTTATCTGAAATTGAGAGTTGTTTTTTAACTGTAAAATTCTGTAAAATCAAAACAAGTTACAAACTTTTAACATAGAATGGCACAGAGTAAACATTTCCAACTGCTATGAGGCATAATAAGGAAAGACTGGGCCAATGAAAACTCAACAAACATCAGCAAACATCCACATCTGCACTTCAAGTCCCATACCACAACCAGTTCCTCCAGCTTAGCTGAGTAGCTGGGAAAACTTCCATCCCGAGCCAATACCTCTCCATGGTAGTAACCTTTGCACAATCCTGGTATGTCCAAAACATCTTCGGGTCTCCATTGTAAACCATGATCCACCTTCCAATGGCTTCACTTGCCAATCAGGACTTCACGCCCTGTTCCATATACCGCATCTCAGCAGTGGCTCCTGGAACCATGTGCACTTCATGACCCACTCCATGCATGCATTCCTCATGCTTCCAAAAGCAATACCAGGTATGCAGGACACAACCATTTCGTTAATTCAGGGACAAAATAAACATGGCCTTGAAGAGCAGATTCTTTCCTTTCAGTTATTTCCTTTCAAAAGAGTTTTTATAGTCCTTCATTCAGTCCTTCCTGGGTGAAAACACCTCAGGCATCTCTCCATTGTTTCAATGTAAGGCAGTTGGGCCTTAATCAAAAGCCAGTTTCTGTGCCAGTAAGTTAAACTTGCTTTGAGGTTTTTTTCAACTTTAAATCTTAAATTCTTTAAATTCTTTAAATCTTTAAATTCAGTTCCATATCCATAGCCAAGCGCAATAGTCCATTACTTAAATTCAGCTTTGGTCAAACTCTCTGGGCATGGGCAGTAGGACATATCCACCCCTTGGACCAAGCACACAGTTCTATTAAAGTTTTCTGCAGTCTCTCCTTCCCTTTAGAAAGTTCATAAGCCAAACCTCAAAATGCAATTCTCTCTGCACTTAGCTTTTCCAAATTCTCACCAGAATAGTCCATAAGCTTGGCTTACTGCTCTGGAAGGCATCTTCAGATGCAATTACCAAATCCATGTCCATTCCTCCAACACACAAGTTCCAGAAGACCAAAATCCACATGGTCAGATTCATCTCAGCAATCACCCCATAGTCTGGTACCAAATCTGTGGTAGTCAGACACACGCCGCTGGGATGAATCTCCAAGCCAGGCACAGTTTTCAGAGGAAAGTATTTATTAAATAACAGATCCAGGGGAAGTATAATAATGAAGAAAAAGGCTGGCCCCCCTTTCATAGATTAAAACAGAGAGAGAAAACTATCCACCACCTCCAGCCAGCACACTCCAAATTCAACAAGCAGGACTGCCAGACTTCAGCTCTGACTGCTCTTTACATATGTATCACTGGAATGTTCCATCCACCTTAGAAATACCTGAGGAGGCCAGGCTAAGGTGACACCTCCTCCAGCCAGGAAACTGGAGAAAAACTTTTACACTTTTGAATCTATTGGGGGACATTCATCAAACTACAACAGTTACAGGAACCCACTTGATTAGGCTAACTAGGCGCCAGCCCAAAGGATCTAATGTTTCTGCTTCTCAGCTGCTGGTATGACTGGTACGCTCTGAGTGCTGAAAATGTGAACTCAGGCCCTCACACTTGTCTGGCCAGCCCTTTACCAACTGATCTACTGCCCACTGCCCATTCCCAATTTGGCTTTTACTTTTAAATGTAGTGCTGGAGATCCAGCCTCAGGTCCTTAAGCTTGTGTGGCAAACACTACTCCATGAGCCCCTTGTGTCCTTCTTGAGAAACCCTGGAGGACTTACAAACTCTTTTCCTCCTTCCGCCTACAAGCATGCTCACAGAAGGAAGTCATCTTAGAGCCAGAGCGTAAGCCCTCTCTAGAAAATGAACTGGCCAGAATCTTTACCACGTACTTCCAACCTCCAAAGAGTAAGAAAATGAATTTAGCTCATGTCAGCCAGTCAGGCTGTGTGGCATTTTGTAATGGTAATCCCAACAGAGAAGTACACAGTAAGCTAGGTAAATTCTCAGACGGCAATGAATAGCATATTCTTGGATTTCTAGGCCCAAAATGCACACAGCCAAAACACAGTGACAACAAAAGCCTCACTTTTCCTGATTACAAATGGCCTACGACACATATAATTTTTAGCGCCACCTCAACATGAAAAACCAGCTGTCATTAAGGCAATCGTCCAGCTCAGGACCCAGGTTATAAGGAGACCCCACCTCCCCCAAGCAGCTCCAGCCCTGCGACATGCTGGCCTTCCTAGATTCCTAGATTCCACACAGCTGGCAACAGTTCTGCTGACAAAGTGGTATCACACTTTTTCATGGCCTGATAATTCATTGCAAATGACTTCCAATACCAGAAACTACTAGAATCCAGAAGAGAGCATGGAACTCAGATCTGCACTTATTTCTACTCACCATATCAGACAATCAACAGCTGCTTAGAGGATGATGAAGATCTCTCATGAAAGAGTCAAAAACCTTATGCCAGGTGTGGTGGCGCATGGGAGGATCACCATGAGTTCAAGGCCACCCTGAAACTACATAGTGAATTAATTCCAGGTCAGCCTGGGCTAGTGCAAGACCCTACTTTAAAAAAAAAAGAAAAGAAAAAAGAAAAGGGGGGACTGGAGAGATAGCTCAGCAGTTAAGGCACTTGCCTGCAAAGCCAGTAACCCAGGTTTGATTCCTCAGTGCTCTTGTAAAGTCAGATGCATCTAGAGTTTGCAGTGGCTAGAGGCCCTTCCATGCCCATTGTTTATCTCTCTTCTATCTCTATCTGCTTGCTAATAAATAAACAATTTTCTTTAAAAAAAAAAAAAAAGCCTTGAATCTCCAGTGTAGGAAGCCCCAAATTCCCTGACAAATCCTTTTTTGTACATTAGGAACAAGCAACCCAAACTCCACCTGTTCTAAAACTGGCATTCTCTTCCCATTGAGCACCTCAACCAAACCTGAATTTTAAATTTTTTTTATTTATTTTCAAGGAGAGAGAGAGAGAGAGAGAGAGAGAGAGAGAGAGAGAGAGAGAGAGAGAGAGAGAGAATGGGCACACCAGGGCCTCCTGCTGCTGCAAAGGAGCTCCAGATGCACCACTGGGTATAGCTGGCTATACATTGGTACTGTGGAATCGAGCCCAAGCAAGCACCTTAACACTGAGCCATCTCTCCAGCCTCCCTCCCTCCCACCTGATTTTTGGGAGTCCTCCTCTAGTATTAATATCCCCATCTGTTCAGCATGTATGTCATCCTGGATTCTTTCTTCACACCTAAACCTGCCTTCATAACCTAACCCATGAGTGAGCCTGCCTGATTCTATTTGCTGACACAGTGACCAGCTGCACCAGCCCCAAGTGGTCTCCCCTAGCTCCCCTCTCTCCCCTTCTCCTGTCTTCTCAACACTGCATTCAACAGTCCTTCCCTCACATACTTAGTTAAAAAGCAGTGTCTTCATAAGCAGGCCTCCTTAACCCTAATGTCAATGCCTCCTATCTGCCACTCACTGGCCAGCCCCAAGCTTCCGTTCCTCACCAGGCAGGAGGCCACCTGGACACCTCCACACCAGATGTTGCCTCCTCTGTGCACCACGAAGCTGGCTCTCTTGCTATACTCAACGCTCCTCCAAATGTCACTCTGTCATCAGTGAACCTTTCTGAACATGGCTTCAGACTGCAAACCTCGAGAATGACAGCGGGAGAATGTAGCCTCAGCACCTACAGTACAGCACGGCATAATAGAGAGCCTTCGGAAACCTTTCTAAATTAGCTTCTATTCTAGGAAGTCATAGGAGTAGTGGATATTCATTGCTTCCTCCTAAGGCACATTCTGGGGGTTCTGTTTTGACACCGCATCTCACTATGTAGCCCAGGCTAGCCTACAACTAGCAATCTTCCTGCCTCTGACTGCCAAGTGCTGGGAAAGCAGGTGAATGAAACTCTCTCCGGTTCCAAAGTTGTCAAATGCTATATGCAGTCTGGTAACTTGGACTTGATCTTGGGGAGATAAGAAGGCCATAATGGAAAAGCCAAATTAAGCCTGTAGTTTGGTGCATAGAACTGATCCAATGTTAATCTTCTGACAAATGTACTCTCAGGTACTCGCAGCAGGAGAATGGAGGGACAAGCAGGACAAGCACAGGGGACCACTAGCCAAGTTGGCAACTTTTCCACAAATTTGAATGTGTTTCAAATTAAGAAATTAAGAAGGGACGCCAAAATATCTGAAGATACACCAAAAGAAATATTGACAGAAAGGATCAGAGACTGTTGTGGAAGAGGAGGCACTCAGACTGTAAGAGCCACAGGGTGGGTAGAAATATCCTGAGGCCCATCTCCCATCCCAGACTGACAGAGACCCTAATTACCCCACAGGGAAACCCACAGGGAAAAGGAAACCAGGAGTAAAGGGATATAAGACTGTAACCTATGTAAAATGCATTTATATAAATTGAAAAAAAAGAAATATGAATAGAAAATAAGTGGAGATTCCTACCTCTGACATTCATCTTTTTAATCTAGTGTCTTGTGCATGCTAAGCATTCTACCACTTAGCCTTATCACCAAGCAATAAAGAAGTCAAAGTGAGACAATTTACAGCACCAGTATACCTACAAGCAAAAGGTGGGAAATGTCCATCGACTGAGGAAGGGGTATATACAGACAATGCATTATATCCAGGTAGTGAAGTATGGTTTTATCTAGCTAGAAGAAGGAATGAAGTGATATATACTACAACGTGAATACTTAATGAAAACGTGCTGAAAGAAACTGGTTACACCTACATACATCATGATTCCACTTGCCCAAAATGCTCAGAATAGGAAGGACATCTATTCACACAAAGTAGCCTGGGATGGAGAGCACCAGAAGGCAGTTAAAGGTAAGGACGCTTTCTTTCTAAAGGGATGAATGTGCTCTACAACTGGCTATGGTGATAGTTGCAAGAATATGTGAATACACTAGGGCTGGAGAGATGGCTCAGCGGTAAAGAATGTGTGGATTCACTAAAAACCACTAACTACATGCATTAAGGAGTTAAGTGCTAACATGAATTATATCTCAAAAAGCTACTTAGAAAAAACAATTAGCTGCCAGTACACATCTATGAGAAGGCTTCAAAAACAAGATGGAGAAATTCAAGTGCTGAAGAGAATGCAGAACAATGGAAGTCCATGCACTGCGCTGCTGGTGGAAATCCACCGTGAAGTTAATCAGCAACTCCACCCCCAGGTCTTTATGAAAAGCCAGGGACTGCCTGCCACACAAGCATGGGGAGCAGAGTCCACCCGGCAGCCATCGAAATTCGGGGCTGGCATAGCACAGCCTATACCCAGCTCATGGCAGCTGAGACAGGGAATCCCTGGGGCAAGCTGGCTGGCTGGCTGAGTCTGTGAGCCGGAGAGACTCTGGCCCCGTGAAAAGAGAGCAATCAGGAAGGACACCTGCCTTCACGTGCACTTCATACACAAACAAGGAAAAGAAAAGCATGTGTGCATATAAATGCTTGCACATGAATGTTCTAGCAGCTGTATTAATAATCACAAAAAAGCTAAACCCGACCTGAATATCCATTAAATGGACAAGGAATAAACAAAATTCAATATTCCAAAAGATGCACTAAACAAACTGCTGGTATACACAGGAGCGTGACCGGAAGTCACACAAGAAGCTAGTACATGTCATGAAGGCAAAACTACATAGGCAGAAATCAGATCAGTGTCTGCCGGACAAGGTTTGGCAGGGACGGTTATCTAAAAACAATGTTACAAACACACAGACATACTTTTCAGAGTGGTGGGATGTCTTTGCAGCAATGGCTACGTGACTGTTCCCATGTTAAAGACATATGGGTAAGTATGAAGCTTATGAAGCTAAGTCGTAAAACACTTGGTTAGCACGCACAACACCTTGGGTTCAATCCCTAACACCATGAGAACTAAGCATGGTGGCACACACTCATTTCCAGTGCTTATTCAGAGGCTCATGCTCATACTAAGCTACACAGGGACTTAAGGCTAGCCTGGGCTACACGAGACCTTGTCAAAAAATTTTTTAAAAATCTTAAACACAGACTTTTACACTTGAAAAATTGAATCTTATCACATATAAATTATATCTGACATTTACAAAAAGCTATGCCCAATTTAGCTGAATTGAAACTTCCTATTAGAAAGGTTATTAAATAGGGCAGGGAAGAAGAGACCCCCATCTCAAGGAAATACACCTGAGAGTGATGAGGACACCTGACATTCTCCTGTGGACCCCATCACCCACACGGAGGTGCACATATGCACACACAAAAGTGAAAATAAAGAAAGCTGAAACATCTGAATACAATGTAACTAACGGCAACTAGAAATGCAAGCAGCCTTTGGCCTTCCAGAAACACACCTGTGTGAGGGGTATTCACTGCAGCATGGTGAGTGCTCCCTCGTGTGCTCTCATGCTTACACTCCTGTATTCATCTAAAAAGATCTTCACACTGTATGTCAAATAAGCGAGGAACATACATATATCCATATATACAAAACAGATAGAGGTATGAGTGGCAAATATAATTTTAAATTATTTTTACTTATTTGCAAGCACTACTTACTGCAAACAAACTCCAGATGCATGCACCATTTTGTGCTTCTGGCTTTACATGGGCACTGAGAAATCAAATCCAGGCTGTGAAGCTCTGCAGGCAAGCACCTTGAACTGCTGAGCCATCTCTCCAGCCCAAGAATTTTGAATAGGTTTGTATATGAACTTTTCTTATATCTTTGGAAGAATAAACATCTACCTAACCATCATTATTAGGGGAGTGGGAATTTAGCAGGTACCCTGTAAGGGAGAAAGAGAGATGCCATCACCTATCTTTTGTGTAAACCATTTAAAAAACTATATATTAAAAACATTAAATATAAAAATATACATTGAGGGCTGGAGAGATAGCTTAGTAGTAAAGGCACTTGCCCGAAAAACCTAACAACACAAGTTCAATTCCCCAGTACCCACGTAACACCAGATGTACGAAGTGGTGCATGCATCTGAAGTTACTTTACAACTGCTAGAGTCCATGGCACAACCAATCTCTTTCTGTCTTTCTGCTTGCAAATAAATAACTAAAAAAAAAAAAAAAAAGTACACACACACACACAGGGTGAAAGCACAAGTTAAGAACATTTCTGAAACACTGAAAATGTTACAGGAACAGAAAGCATGGTCATGTATGTTCACAATGCGAGCTAACTGTCAATTACCAAGAGAGAAAATAAGCAATCCACACAGCAGACTATGTGCTTTACTTAACCTTTCTTTCTGACCCAGAATCCCACAAAAAGAAGAAAATAAGGAGTGTAAGAAATAAAGAACCAAGAATGGTTTGGAAATCAGGTTGTAGTTAAAGGGGAAGGCAGCATAAATGAGAAAACTCATTAAAACACCAAGAACTTGCTACATCTTTATTTATTTATTTTTCTTTATTATCCATAATTAGATATATTGAATGAGTAAATAATGTGTTGGTACCCCCTTGCTTACACCTTTAAAACCTTTCCTCCCAAAATGCTGTGTTCTTCTGCCACTCATAAAGGTATTTTCTATGCATTGGAAGAGCCAGAAAAACAAATGGGACTTTTAACCACAAGCGCACTCCATGGCCTCTGTAGCCGACAGACTCAAGGACCTTTCTCAAACACACACAGCCATCATAAACAAATTCTAGATGGATTATTTTAGGGTTTCAACAGCACCTGGGCTCCCTAAGATCACACTACAAAGCATCCTGTACTTGAGGCTAGGAGGGGCAATCACAAAGTGAAATTAGTGCCAGGCACTAAGTGACACATACCTGTAAACCCCATCACTTGGAAGTTAGAGGCAAGGGGATCACGAGTTCAAGGTCAGCCCAAGTTATATATAATGAGGCTCATCAAGAAAAGAGAAAGAGATTCAAGCAACACAACTTCAGATAATATCAACAGTACTTGAGGGGTATGAAGAAATTCGAGGTATATTTGAGTATTTCTCAATCTGGTCAAATTCCAGTCAAACTATTCTCTCTAAATGAATAGTGTAGTAGTCAGACAACCAAGTCACCTACAAGCTAAGACAGTGTCCTCATGGCAACAGTTAGAAAAGCAGAAATGCCAGGCATGTTTTACTCCATGCAAAGCAGGACCCTACTGTGGGGGTCCACCCAGAATCTAGATCCTCAGCTGGGAGAGTCCCATTGCCCAGAGATTGTGGGAGCTCTGTCAACACTGAAAGCCGAGGATCCCAGCCCTACAGAGAAGCTAAGTGTTAACAAAGTCCAAGGAAGACTTTAAATCATCACAGGGAACGGAAGTATGAGGCCCTCAGATTCAGTGTTCGGCACAAGCCAACAGCCCCTGTGTCTTTGCCACCTGCTGAGAAATCTCTCCAAAGTACAGAACATCCAAAGAGTGTGCCCTGATCCAGAGAACTCAACTGCACTTACATTTCTTTTCAACCTGCCAAAACCTTAATCATACAGTTGACTGGTACCAAAAAAAAAAAAAAAAAAAAAAAAAAAAAAAAAAAAAAAAAAAAAAAAAAAAAAAAAAAAAAAAAAAAAAAAAAAAAAAAAAAAACACCAGGAACACTTAAAATACCAATACCAGTAGCAGCTATTTCAGAACTTGTCCAGATGATGTATTTACATCCTTAATATTCACAATATGGTGTCTGGTAACAAAGTTATTAAACTCATCAAATGCAACTTTGTATTACTTCCAGATAAATCTAGAGGATAATGAGCTACTTCAAGGGTACAGTCAAAAATAATAAAGCTAAGCCAGGTATGGTGGTGCATGCCTTTAATCCCAGCACTCAGGAGGCAAAGGTAGGAGGATCGCTGTAAGTTCAAGGCCACCCTGAGACTACACAAGTAAATTCCAGGTTAGTCTGGGCTAGAGTGAGACCCTACCTCAAAAAACCAAAAGTAACAATAATAAAGCTAGGTGTGGGGTCATGCACAGACATGCACAGACAGAGGAGGACAGCCAAGTTCAAGCCAGCTGCAGGATCCTATCAAAAAGTAATAACTTCAGAACATAACAACTAGCATGTATTGAGAGCAACCTGTCTGTTAAGCTGAATCTGATTTGAAAGTAGACCTTCCAGCCCTACCGTACTAACATCAATCATTTTAAAATAGTTATTTTTTAACAAAATAAAAAAAGGAAACCAGGTTTAATTTTAAAGAAAAACAACCATCTCCTGAAAAAGAGCACTTTGGTGAAGTTATAAACTTCAATGAACTCATTTTAGGTGGGGAGCCCTCAGGCCATTGCTTACTACCAACATGTTTGCAGGCTTCTCTCTCTGAATGTCTTGTACATGTGAAGGAGCAATTGTACAGTCTACTACTTTCTATAGTTAAATCTTTGTCAGCCGACTCTCAACCAAGGGGCAACTAGTACAACACCATCTCCCCAGACAAAGAGCATTGGAATATTCCGTTTCGTTGATTTGTGTATCTCTTCTTCACCAATTCCTATAGTAATCACAGTTTCTTCTAATTCTCCCAGTATCATGTTCAAATGTTGGTCATAGCATGCAATCTGCCTCGAAGCTCCCGGTCATTTCTCATCTTCACATAAATTCGTTCATCCAGGCTGAGCCTGATGAGATCCAGGGGCTCTTCTATGGTATTGGTAGTCTGTTGCTGATCCACATCGTCTGCCATGCTTCAAACCTCCAACCTCTAAAATAGTTAATTTTATATAGCAAAACTTTAAACCTGAAGCTTACCTCCAGAACAAAAGTAAGCTAGCAGAACATTCTGAGTGAAGTCAAGTGGGAGCGCACTAGCCTAGCATGCACAATGCCCCCAGCACCCAAATGTGGTCATGCACATCTATAATCCCTGAGCTCAGGGGCAGGACAATCAGAAATTCAAGATCACCCTTGGCTACATAGGAGTTTATGGCCAGCCTGGGCTACATGAGACCCTATATCCAAAGGGGGGGGGAAAACAGGAAAAATGCCCTTCATTTTATATAAAAGTCCTCATTAACAATTACCAAAGTGTGTTCCCTATTTTATTATAGAATGAAAGGAAAAGGGACTTTGAAATTGGACAGCTATATTGGTACCTTCTGCTTTCCTGGGATGAAGTAAGGACTAAGTAAAATGAATCATGAGGAAATACGTAACCACTTTTCTGACACATAACAGATGCTTAATGTCACCTGCTTTCCACATCTTCCCTCGGTTGCCTTTCCTGAGTTATGTGCTCCCAAAACAAAAACTGAAGGGCCAACCTAACTCAGAGCATAATCACTGTTATGCGACCTGAACCAGTGAATGGAACGTCTTGGAGAGACTACATCTTAAAGTCCCTCTTTATGATAGAGGCCTAATATAAAAACCCAATTACTGCTGCACCTTTCCATAGTGAAAAGACACTATGAAGCAATTCTAACTCCTTTCACATTCTTCAGAACTGGAGCTTGGGGGGTGGGTTTGGGCAGCAAAGTATCTGCCTAGCATGCATGAGGCCTTGGGTTCCACGAACAGTGCACCCCTGGGGACACACACACATATACACAAAGGTCTTCAGAACACAACTATGAGATTTTTATTTCAGGTATTTACAACTTTGACACTTCCATGCCAGTTTCTGGCTAAATGTCATCAGCCAAATGTTAATACAGAATCATGGCTGACCTCAACAATCAAATGCAACTTGTAGCCTTGCATATCATACAATTTGAAAATTTTACTCTAAAAATGTGCTACAATGAACACACTTAAGGCTCATATGGGAAGCCTTTGCCACTTCTGAAAATGAACAACTCGTGATGGGCTTCCTGACTCACAAAATGATCACACTATTTGAGATACACCTGTGTGGATAACCCTTTACACAATGGCTCTTTGAAGCCTGAACATGCTTTAAAGAGAAAAGTTCTACACAGAACAGGAAGCCTGTGTGTCTAAAAATGATCCAGACAAGTATTCACCAGGACAGCCAGATACAGAAATAATTTTAAACCATGGCTCTCCAGTATTGTACAGGCCAGTCCTTCTCTCAATGCAAAAGGGCCTGGCCAACCTGGCCTGGCCTCTCCCAACGTTGCTCCTGGCGCTACTGTTCTCACCACAGCACTGATGGAGAGGCCTTACACTGCTGTACACTGTTCTACCTGCCAAGTACTGTCTCCTACATGATACTTGTTTGAGCTTCACAATTACCCTGAAAAACTGGTACAGCAAGCAGTGTATGTCCCACTGTGCAGATAAGAAAATTAGCACTCGGTGAAAACTGCCAACATCAGAGGGAGATTCCAGTGTAGTCGACTCTTCCAGCTTCCTCGTTCAAGTTAGAGCCCAAAATAAGCTATTAGAGCAAAACTGAGGCAAAAGAAAATCCAAGGCATTATTAATCTCGAGTTTTCTCCCACAATCTCACAGGAGTGTGAACAAACTATATACTCTCTCCCAACTTTGATGTCCTAACTTAAGAAAGACTATAAGATTGCTGTGTAAAATAAAAAGTTCAGAATCCAATGAAAGCAAATGACAACATACCTAAATACAATCCAAGGGGCCAAACGGCAGCCTGGTGTAGTAATTCATAATGCTATGTCTAAAATACGAATTCCTACTTTTGAATTGCCTCTGTAAGTTATGCGAGTCATGGTGACTCAGTAAAATTTGAGTCACTATCACCCAAACAGGCAATTCTAAGAATCAATTTTGACTCAGCCTTAAAAATACTTATAAGCCTGAATAATGTTCCACTCAAATATTCAGTAAGGCGCTGGAGATGTACCCCAAGCCCTGATTTGATCCCCAGCAGGGCAAAGTAATCATCTAAGAGCGATACTCTTTACATTGTAGCAAGCTGGGTTGAACCCCATCAGTACTGGGTATTCTACTACTATGACAATCTCTAACACACTTTGTATATTTAAATATTTATATACTGCTAAGGTATTATAACTATAGGAAGCCCTGGAGATATAATTAATAACATACTTTCCCCTTTAAGAAATTCCACAACTTAAAAGAGAATTCCCATGGTTTGCCCACTAAATAATGTAACTCATTATGGACAATAAATATTAAAAAAAAAAAAAACAAGAAAAAAAAAAAAAAAGAGAATTCCCCTCTTCTCCTCCAGAACATTGGTGAGCTTCAAGGAGCCTGGGAGGGCACCTACAAAGGCAATGTATCCATCTGAGGGTGGGTCCCATCTGAAGAGGCAGAGGACACTGTCACCTACAGGGACCAGTTCCACTACATCATAAGCACAGCTGGAGAAATGCCACAAGAACACATTCCCCTGCTGCAGGGACAACCAGATCAGTGACATCGCTACCTCCCTGAGCAACATGCTCAATGTCACCAAAGACGCCAGCACCAAGAAGCAATTCCATCCTGTGAACAGACCCCAAATCATTATAAAGATGTTTCCCCACTCACAGACCAGGCTTGTGGTCTCTACACCTGCACAGAGGGAGGGAGGGAGGGATGGGACAATCAGCCCATCGTTAGCTGTCCCTGGAGGTGAGGCTCTTCATGCAATAGTGGGCATGAGCCCAGGCCTGTCTGCTGCCCTCATCCCTGAGTAGGGACAGTGCTGCCTACTCAGGGCTCCGTTGTCTCTGGGGAGGAGCGGGAGGCAACTCAGTGTCATCTGGGCTCTGGTCTTTTGTGATCTACTGAGACCTTGGGTTTTCAGTAATCCCAGATGCCTGGCTCTGAACTCAGGACCTAGGCCCATGTCCCCACAGCTAAGCAAGCACCCATTTTTAAAGAGAGAGAGAGGAGAGAGGAGAGAGAGAAGAGAGGAGAGAGAGAGAGGGGAGAGGAAGAGAAAGAGAGAGAGAGAGAGAGAGAGAGAGAGAGAGAGAGAGAGAACAGCTAGCCAGTAGGGAGCAGGTTCTCCACCTGGAGGAGCTGAATTCCAGGCCTCAGATTGTAGAAACAACTTTGTACCAACTGCTTCCAATCTAAGGGGATTGGTCTTGAGCCAAGAGGGCAGCAGCCTGAAGCTGGGCTCTGTAGTGCCAGGGATGAGTAGGAAACCCTGGAAGTAGGAAAGGCAGAGCCAGAAGAGGACTTGGAGGGGGGAGAGACATGGAAAATAAACAATTAAAAGATATGTACACCTAATAATTATGAATTACTACCAAGAGATAAATACCTGAAAGAGATGTGCAAACTGAAAATATAAGAATCCCATACAGGAAATTCAATATGCAGGCCAAAGGACCAAAAAGGCTTCCTGAAGGAAGAAATTAAGGTAGACCTTTAAAAATGACCAGGATCTAGGCTAGAGAGATGGCTCAGAGGATAAAGGAACTTGCTTGCAAAGCCTAATGACCTGGGTTAAATCACCCAGTTCCCACGTAAAGCCAGATGCACAAAGTGGTGAATGTGTCTGGAGTTTGTTTGCAGTGGCAAGAAGCAGTGTGTGCCCATTCTCTCTGTCCCTCTCCCTCTCCCTCCTTGCAAATAAATAAATGAAATATTTTTACAAAATGGCCAGGATCGGAGGGAGGGCAGCCCCAAGTGGAGCCCTAGTGAGGCCAAAGTGCTGCTAGAGAGGGTGAAGAATTGGGTGGTGGCGGACAACAGGGATGATGGAAAGCCAAATTCCATTCCCCCTCACAAGATCAATGCTGTGACAGGTACCTGGCAGGCAGCTGCAGGGCAGCGTTGGGTTCCTGCCCCATTCTAGACTGGTCCACAGTAGCACTTCTCTTCTGCCAACTACGCTCTTACAATCAGCTGAGAAAAGCAGAAAAGGGGAAGGAAGGAAATTAGGACCTCCCCTCAAAGTGGAGGGGAAGAAGGATAAATGAATATTCCTGTAAACACTGAACGCAGTCATTTTCACAATCAGCACAAGAAAATGCTTTTCCAACAAGTTAGAAAACTGAGAAAATCTTATACCTGTTTCAGATGATAGGAAGGTATTAGGCATTTTTAAAGCCCTCAACAAAAGATACAAAAGGTAACATTTTAAAATCAAAATCATTTAACCTTTTCCCCATGTTAAACTGTACGCTGGGCCTGGTGGTACAGGCCTGTAATCCTAAATGCCTGGAGACCAAGAAGGGATGACTACAAACTCAAGGCCTGCCTGGGCTACAGAATGAGTTCAAAGCCAGGCTAGACATCTTACTGAGACTGTGACTCAAAATAAAAGGCTAAGAAGAGGCTGAGCAAAACCACAGAGTGAGGTCTCCGTTCACCTGGACTAGAGAGTGAGACCCTCCTCCCTACCTGTGGGGGTTGGGCCAGGGAGAAGGCTGAGGGTGTAGCTCAGCTGTCTAGCACTTACCTAGCATGTGGGGGGGGGGGCTGAGTTCAGCACAGGTACCACACACTCAAAAATAATGATAAATAAGTACTAAACGGCCAGAGTTTTAAATGATGTGAGATCTCCAAAACCCTTCCACCCAGCTTAATGAGAATGACCGGCCACTTTATACCATCCTTACAACTGCTGGTGCTTGTTTTTCCTTTGTGCATGGGTGTGGTGTGAGCACCCATGTGGTGGCCCGAGGGGAACCTAGGGTGTCCCCCTCCATCCCTCTCCTGCCTGAGCTGGAATCTCTTACTGATTCTGGAGCTAACCCTTTCTTCACAAGTTTCCGTGGCAAACATACTTATGTGGGTCCTAGGAACCAAACTCCAGGGGTCTTTCAGTCTCACACTTGCACAGGAAGTAGTCTCCTCCCCCACACCAGGAAGTTCTCTTAATCGCTAAGCCATCTCTCTGCCCTATCACTAGGGCTTTTTCCTCTCTTCATAATATTTCACATTTTGTATCAAACAACTTGAAAGTAATAATTCAATACATATAACATTTACTCCCTTTCTTTAAAAATAATTTTAAAATAGAACCGCACAAAATACTATACAATAGCCGGGTGTGGTGGCACACGCCTTTAATCCCAGCACCTGGGAGGCAGAGGTAGGGGGATCACCATGAGTTCAAGGCCACCCTGAAACTACACAGTGAATTCCAGGTCAGCCTGGGCTAGAATGAGATCCTACCTCCAAAAAACAACAACAACAAAAATACTATACAATATACATGAGGTAAGGTTTAAATTAACAGTTTTCAGTCCCTCCCCAAAGAAGATGTTAACTATGGCTGCATAAATAATGACAGAGATAAATGAAAAGGGAAGGGCAAGTAGCTGAAAAAAAAAAGTAAACATTGGGCTGGAGAAATGACGTAAGTATGAGGGCCTGTCTGCATCTCCAGGCTCCAGGTAGAGTGGGGAGTGGTCATGCTACAGCCTAGTCCTGCCAGAGAGCAGAGAAAGGGAACACTGGTGAACATGGACAATAGTCGCAGCGGAGGCGGGGCTGGCAGCAGACACTGCGTTCCATCTGTGGCCAAGCTGGGAAGGAAGCAGTGCAGTTCCCTGCTTATCCGAGGAGCTGGGCAAGCGGGCAGGATGCCGGCGAGATACGAGAGAAAACTCTAGGGACACAGTCGCCGTGGGTGGGATGGGCAGATATCATTTATTGTATGTGGAAGGGTTATATTTGTAGAGAGAAGCCAGGAGAATTAGGGGCAGGGGGAGAGCATGGGGATTGGTTAGGGCAGGGTGGTAAGTGGGTACCTCACGAGTGGATAGGTGGGGGTTAGCAACCTGTGAATGCCTAATTTGCGTAAACTGAGGGGCTTGCTCAGCCCTGAGTGGCGGAAAGTATGTGATTCTAGACATGGATTCAATGGTGATAGTTGCAGAGAAATTTGTCATCTGGAACTGTCACCTATTGTCAGCCCTGCTGGGGTGAGAACGCGGGGTGCACTGTGGCCTACTAGGGAGCCCGGGAGGTTTAGGATTAAGGGAGGAGTGTGACGAAACACCTACTGGGTCTCAGTGCAGAGACTTTACCAGGGTTTCAGCCTATCTCAACTTCCCTAGCCTCATATCCTCCGTGCCTTTTAGCAAAGTCCCACAGAATCCCCCAGGCCCCAGGCTCCTGACAAACAGCCAGCTCCCATATCAGTAAGAGACTCCTACTCAAATTGAGAAAGAAGACACAGAAGAATGGAGTGGGGCACCCCAAGTTCTGCTCCAGTGATCAAAGGCAGGTGCCGCCCAGCCCCCACACACACACATAGTCCAACAAGCACATGGGGCGCTGCAAGTGCACACACCTGTGCAGAGACCACACACTCCACACACAAAAGTGCACATACCTGTGCAGAAACCACACACACAAAAGAGCATATTCCTGTGCAGAGACTACACACCGCACACAAAAGTGCACACACCTGTGCAGAGACCACACAACACACACAAAAGTGCACATACCTGTGCAGAGAGCACACGCCACACACACAAAAGTACACACACCTGTGCAGAGACCACACACCACACACACAAAAGTACACACACCTGTGCAGAGACCACACAACACACACACAAAAGTGCACATACCTATGCAGAGAACACACACCACACACAAAAGTGCACACACCAGGGCAGAGATCACACACCATAACACACAAAAGTGCACACACCTGTGCAGAGACCACACACCACACACACAAAAGTGCACACACCTGTGCAGAGACCACACAACACACACACACAAAAGTGCACACACCTGTGCAGAGACCACACACACAAAAGTGCACACACCTGTGCAGAGACCACACAACACATACACAAAAGTGCACACACCTGTGCAGAGACCACACAACACACACACAAAAGTGCACATACCTGTGCAGAGACCACACACCACACACACAAAAGTACACACACCTATGCAGAGACCACACACCATATACACCATGTATTCACCATACACAAGCAAAAAAAGAAAGTCAACATAAAGATGTGCATCTGCAAGCGCTGGGTTTGATACTGCGCGCTATAGTGAGTGTCTCACTAGTACTTCTGTAAGTGGACTCTCTGCTGCTGAAACAAGCTGCCCATGCAATCAGTGTCCCTCACCAGCCATGACGAAAGCACATTCTCAAACGAGTCTTCTCACTCCTAGCCTCAAATCCCAATGGGATTGCCTCTTTTGATAAAACTAATTGCTATGGATGGACAAATCATAACGCTAATTGTTTAAAAGTAACCTTTGTGGCTGCCAAGGAGTAACAGCCATGAAAACCCACTCCTGAGTATCCTACAATGGGAGCAGACTGCACATTCAGGCAGAGAGCTGTGTGCACACAAGACAGAGAAATGTCAGCAATCTAATGAAAAGCAGACTGCTTGACCTCCAGATCCATTTCTAGGATTGGACAATAGGCCTACAACCACATTAAATGCAGGAGTGAAGTATCTGAGGGCGAGCTAACAAGGAAGTGCAGGAGTTCTGGGTACAGCTCCATGGTCATTTGTCCTGAGCAGAACACCTGGTATGACTGGCACCTGGACATCATGTGGTCTCAAAGATTGTTTTGTTGTTGATTTTATCTTTTTTAAATTTTTATTTGCAAGCAGATATATACAGAGAGAGAGAGAGAGAGAGAGAGAGAGAAAACAGGTACACCGGGGCCTTTTGCTCCATTGCAAATGAACTCCAGAGACATGTGCCACTTTGTGCATCTGGCTTTTCATGGGTACTGGGGAATCGAACCTAGGCTAACAGGTTTTGGGAGCAGAGCAACTGCCTTTAATCACTGAGCCATCTCCCCAGACTGTTGTTTTTTTAAATAATGAAACCCTATGGAAACTATATTAAAATCACTCATCTAGAAAAGTTCCAAGAAAGGCTGCAAAGCAGTAAACAACCTAGACAAAAATGTCCTTCTGATGAACAAAATCTTATGACTTGGAAATACTACATAGGGTGCAGATTGATAAATGAACAATAAATGTATATTATACCTCACATAATTAGTAGTTTTATGCAGTTACGTTACTAATGTTATCTGAGGCCATGAATGGTGTCACACACCTGTAATCCCAATATTAAGGTGCTGAGGCAGGAGGATGGAGAGTTCTAAGCCAGCCTTGGCTACATTGAGACCCTATCTCAAAAAATAATAATAATTCTATTTGTACAATAAACCCTCCCTCCCATAGAGTGTATTTGCAAACACACCCAAGATGTTTATTAGAGTTATTAAAAGTCCTGGTCCTTTTCTGGCAATGTTCAGGGGGAAAAAAAATGACAGACAAAAGAGCTTTGTTTCTGCTCTTTTTATACAACAATGAAACTAGGCTGGGGACCCCTGTTCACTCTCTGGGTATAGACAGCTCTTCAGCACAGATTACAGACTTGTAATTATAGAAGATGGATTAGATCCCTGAGTCCTGAAACCAGCTGAAATTCACTTCTGAAGACAAAGGGGGAGGGAGGCGCAAAGCTTAATGCAACTAGCCAAAAAAAAGCAAAACTGAGATGGTAAGCATCCATAACCACACATCCATCAAAGTCCCTGGGTGAGCTTCCTAACCAAGTTTTCTCATTTACTTCACACGTCTGCCGCTCCAACGGTCACTTTTAATGTGTTACTGTAGCACCTGCAGTAGAAACTACAGAAATGCCATGCATCCTTCCTGCCATCACATCATAACTGATCACTCAGAGTCACACATACACACACACATCAGTGATTTCCAGGCGTTGCTGCTGGTCCCTTCCACCCACATCTGGGTCTGTTCAAGCTGGCACAGGCCTGTTTCCACGCCTGTGCGGTTTCCTAGTCCAGCTCACCCTGTCATAGGACTGCAAAGCCTGGGGATCCTCTACTTCCCATTCACCTTGTCACTATGAAATGCTGCCAAAGCCACCCTAACTCACTCACTGCCACTGTGCACCCGAAATCCTCAATGAGGCATGATCAAATTTCCCAAGTCTGTCAGCCAGCTGGAAGGCAAAGAAACACCAAGCATTGTACCCACCAGGACTGCCAACCTGATACTCTTTGTAACATGTATACAGAGTATAGGGAATGAACATTCCTGGCTAAGACACCTCACCCACTAGGTAACTTTTACATATTCAACTTGAACATTTCACAAGGACTCAAATTGCTTTTTGTGAAGGCATTAAAGAAATAGAAAACAAAGCTGGTGGATCAATAGAATTTTAAATCCATATTATTGAAAACACTGTCTTAATCAGCTAACAAGTACAGTGTGTATTTCTTTTTGCTTTGGCCTTTTCAAGGCAGTGTCTCACTCTAGCCCAGATTGACCTGGGACTCACTCTGTAGCCCAGGCTGGTTTAGAAACTCATGGTGTTCAGCTCAGATTAAAACTGTGAGCTACCATGCCTGGCTTACAAATGCATATTTCTAAGGCAAATTTATTTTTTGTGGAATAGAAACAAAAGTTTCTATCAAGTTATCTTGCCTTGAGACAAACAAGGAGTGGAAACTTACAATAATACATATTACTGTAGCAGTCAGTTACCTTCTCATTGCTGGGATAAGAAGACTGGAAGCAGCTTATGAAAGGGCTCATTTCTTAGAATCCTGAGGGGAAGTTTTATGGCAAGGAAAGCATGGCCCAAGCAGAAAGCCTGCTCATACCTCATCACATATCTGGGTGGAAGTGGTCCAAGTGCTGGGCTAATCAACATCACGGGCTCCCCCAATGACACACCTCCTCCAGCAAGGCTCAGACTCCCATGGGCTCCACCAGCTGAGGACTGAGCAGGAGGCTTAATCATAAGCACATGAGGTGATGGGGCACACTAGACACTCAAGCCACCACACTTACCAAACGGTGAATATATGAGAATTTACTTCTAGAAATCTTCTAGAAGTTTTGTGTGTCACCTGGTGCACAAGGCCAAGGAACATAATTACAACTGTAACATTCCTAATGACACTCATTCAAGAGCGCAAGAACTCACTACCATTTCCTAAAAGTCACTTTATACACAAAACCTGAGCTAACTAATAAATACAACCCAAATGCTTGCATGCTTTGACCCATTCAAACTCCAGGCCTCCAGCCCCTCTTCCCGTCTTTGACACATTAAACGTCATCAGATCTAGTCAGAGCTCTGTCAAAAACAACTCTAAAAGTGCTCTGATATGATCCAACTGGGAAATCACATGCACTCAAATTTAAGGACTATAATCAAAAATTAAAGACAAATGTCTGTTCCTGATACTCCACGTAAACAGAATCAGCCACAAGTACAGCACAGGCTCTCTCTCATAGCAGGGTCTGGCCCACTCCTCACAGGATCAAATACCACCAAGGAACTTCCCACTTCTCCCCAAGAGGCCTGACTAGAAACAGCACTTAATGACCCCCAGGGCATTTGCATTTAGTCAGAGAGGGGCATCTGAGAGCCATGCTGGCGAGCTCAGCCGGTGCAGGGTGAAAGCCCCTCAGACACTTACAAAATGGGCTTTGCTGTCCTAATTAAATTGTGTATACAAACACAGGCTATTAGGCCCAAGGGCCATAGTTGCTCACCTCGGATCAAGGGGATTAAATTTTCAACAGCTTTGTTCTCAGGACAGGGAGAAACTCACTTAACCTACCCTTGGTATTTATTTCCTTTCTTCCTCTAGAGTCCAAACTAGATCAGGGATTTTAAAATCTATTTTTAATGGAGGATCTCCTTTTGCTAATAAAAGCAAAGTGTGGTGGAAATTCCTAGGCTCCCTACACACCCGAGGAGCCTGAGGACAGGGGAAAGGCACCAGGCAGGCAGCCTGTGGCACTGCACTCAACACCAAGAAGCAAGATTGAGACATTGGTCTTTTTCAATGCCACTTCAGGCACCCTCAAAAAGTCATATTACAGTTTGAGCATAGCTACTCTGAAAATCCAAATATGAAATGCTCTGATAGCCAGTTTTTTGAGTCCCACACCATAAAATTTCACTTCATACACAAAATTATTAAAAATATTATATAAAATCACCTGGGCCCTATGTGCATAATGTGTATGTAAAAATGAAGCAAATTTTTTTAGATGTGGACCCATCCAGAAGATATGCAAATTTGTCTAAATCCATAAAAATAAAATCTAGTTTCAACCCTTTTGGCTAAGGCACAATCTACCTGTAACCTCTTCCACAAGAAGGAACAATTACATGCCCAAACTGAAGATAAAACACAGGTAAAAAAAAAAAAATGTGAGCTGGGAAGATGGCTCAGCAATTAAAAGCACTTGCTTGCAAAGCCTGCCAGTCTGGGGTTCAATTCCCCAGGACCTACATAAAGCAAGATGCACAAAGTGGTACATGTGTCTGGAGTTAATTTGCAGTGGTAAGAGATCCTGGAACATCATTCCTATTCTCTCCCTCTCCTCAAACAAATTTTTTTTTAAGTAGAAGACAATGAAATGAAGTTAGGTGTTACTCTAAGTTATAGCGCAATAAAATTTGTAATAAAAATTACCTGTAGTTTTATTAGAGCTTACTTTTTTTTCTAAAGCTTTATACATAAATCAATAAGGTAAGATTTCACTGGAGTATATCCATTTATTTCTTTTTTTTTTTTTTTTTTTTTTTTTGGTTTTTTTCACAGTAGGGTATCAATCTAGCCCAGGCTGATCTGGAATTCACTATATAGTCTCAGGGTGGCCTTGAACGCATGGTGATCCTCCTATCTCTGCCTCCCAAGTGAGTGCTGGGATTAAAGGCATGCGCCACCACGCCCAGCTATCCATTTATTTCTAATACCATCACTTACATTAATAGTTTGCATGTAAATCATTCCAAAATTTAAAATATATCTAGTAGAATACACTAAGGCTGGGCTCACTAAGAAAAAAATCAAAATTCAGTCTGTAGATACAAAAATTGAAGTTTATAACTTAGGTATGTCATTAATTTAAATTACTCTTCATAACAATCAAAATGTGGAATTTTGTTTTGTTTTGTTTTTCGAGGTAGGGTCTTGCTCTAGCCCAGGCTGACCTGGAATTCACTATGTAGTCTCATGTGGTGTCAGGGTGGCTTCGAACTCATGGAGATCCTCCCAAGTGTTGGGATTAAAGGCATGCACCACCACACCCAGCTTGAAAATAGCTATTTTTAATACCTAGGTCAGAGAACCAACATGTCACAGGAGCCCAAAGCACAGGATGTGATGAATGTCTCACAAACAAAAGAAACTTCTCACAGCTACTTATTTCTGGAAAGTAATACTTCATATAGAACTTGAACCACCAGAGCTGGAGAGATGGCTCAGTGGTTAAGGCGCTTGCCTGCAAAGTCTAAGGACCCAGGTTCAATTCTCCAGTACCCACATAAAGCCAGGGACACAAGGTGGCACATGCATCTGGAGTTCGTTTGCAGTGGCTGGAGGTCCTGGCACACCCACTCTCTCCCCCTCTCCCTCTCCTTCTCCCTCTCCTAAATAAATAAATAAAAATTAAAACTTAGGGCTAGAGAAATGGCTCAGCAGTTAAGGTCCTTGCCTTCAAAGCCTAATGACCCGGGTTCGATTCTCCAGTTCCCACATAAAGCCAGATGAACAAAATGGCACACACATCTGGAGGTCCTTTGCAGTGGCTGGAGGGCTTAAGGGGCACATTCTCCCCTCTCTTGCGCTCACTCATTCTCTCTCTCTCTCTCTCTCTCTCTCTCTCTCTCTCTCTCTTTCTTTCTCTCTCTCAACTTACACATAAATGAATTTTTTAAAAAATTAAAAAAGGAAATTGAAAGATAATTACATTCCCTTTCAGCTTTTATTCAAGTGACTACTAAAACAGAAGTCTGCAATTACTTTTTTCCATCCTTCCATTGGCTCTCAACCTTTCAGGAAAGCAAGGTCAAGTCCTACAACACTCAGCTCCAGCTCGGCCTGACAGGAACTGAGCATGGAGCCTAAATTCTCCAGTTAAGCAAAGTAACGCATTTTAAATGAAAACAAGATCCTATGGCAATTAATGCTGCAGAAGAGTAGAGGCCATTTGTCGTCTTTACGTATTTCATTTCCATCAGCTTTGTTTTGATGGGAAGAATATGTGCACAGAGCCTCATCTAGAGCTGTATGAAGAAGCACATGGAAAGAGCCCTAGGGGCCTCCTCACCAGCATCCCTAGCCATTTGCTTCCACAGCCATTCAACCCCTCCAAGGTCTCAAGAGAGTTTAGCCACACAAAGCTCGAAGGCTTTCAGACAAAACCTCAACACATACCAAATGCTAAAGGAAGGACACAGTGTGAACTTCAAGTTTTATAATCAAGGCTGGTCTTGTGTAACATTCAAAGTGAAATCATTTTTCTTAACACATTAAGCACATTAAGTGCTTTCTCTTACATTTATGTTATGTATACATTATACTTTAAATTTTAAAAGTTAACTTAGGGCTGGAGAGGTGGCTCAGCAGTTAAGGCACTTGCCTCCAGTGCTTAAGGCCCCTGGTTCAATTCCCCAGGACCCACATATGCCAGACCCACAAGGTGGTGGCCCTGGTGCTCTCTGTATGTCTCTCTCTCTCTCTCTCTCTCTCTCTCTCTCTCTCTCTCTCTCTCTCTCTCTCTCTCTCTCTATCTCTCTCTGCTTGAAAAATGAATAAATAAAATATTTTTTAAAAAAGTTAACTTATCTCTGGGAAGAATGATAAACTAAAATCTTAATATCCCAGAAGATATATATGGGGGGAAAGTATTACTGCAACTCAATACAAAAAAGATGACTTTTGCCATAAATAAATATATATATATATATAGTAAATCTTCAACAAATGGAATTGCTTTAGAAAATATAAGCCAGTATTTTACATTTTAAACCAGCACATGATAGAAACCTGCTGACGATGGAAATTATGTTAAAGTTACAAGCTCTTCCAGAAATTGATAGTCATACATAGTGCTCACACCCACTAGGAGCATTTTTACCCGTTTTTAAGTAAGAGGATGGGGTCTGGGAATGCATAACACACATGGTCAATCAAGCTGAAACACCCACAGGATTCTGCACTGAGCTCATTCATGCAGCCCTGTAAACCAGGCTTTCCAACCATCTACTTCCTATGCACAATGGACAAATGCTGTCTGCTCCAAGTACCCATTAATCTAATCTCAATCTCTCTCCTCTGCCCCCACCCTTCTGAAGGATTAAAGGAAAGCACTCAGAGCGCCAACCTCCTTTGCATCATGAGATGCTCTGCCAATAACAAGAACTCACATATGCCCTTTCTTTCAAAATAAACAACAGGGCTGGGAGTGGCTCAGTGTACAGCACTTGCCTACTAGCAAGATGGAGACCATGGGCTAGAGTCCCAGGAGAGTAAAAAGGGTGGGACCAGGAAGATAAGCCTCCCCTTTTTTCCCTGCTTGGTGATGACTCTGAGGATGCATATACTTGCTACATAAAAGTCAGATCCTTCAAGACACCCTTGAGCATTTGCTCTGGCCCACCCTACTTTTAGATTTCTTAAGAAGCAGTTTTGGGTAACTTGAACACTGATGCAGTTCTAATACAACCTATACTATAACTCAAGTCTACCCAACAAACTTACGCTATAAATCACTTTGGTGAATTCATTATTAGATGTAATAAAGTCGGACTGGGGAGATGCTCGGCAGCTAAAGGCACTTTACTCTGCAAGCCTTCAGATCGTAGTTCAAGCCCCAGCACCCACAAAATTGGGATGCAAAATGGAACATGTGCCTGTAATCCCAAAACACTTATGGCAATGGAAGGAAGAGCCAGGAGAACCCCAAAACTTGCAGGACAGCTAGGTGGCCTTCCCAAAGGCCAAGAAAAAGAAGGACCTGTCTCAAAAACATAGGAGAGTGAAAATCAACTCCCTGAGACTGTCTCTGACTGCCACAAACATACCATGGCATGTGTGCAAACACATTATATGTTTAAAAAATACAATGAAAAAAAAAAAGAAATAATGGTGAAACAAAATTTTGAGAAAAAGTATTCTTCCAGAAATAAATACCAAATATTGAGAGGCAGTAACAAGGACATATATATTTAACACTCCACACTGGAGACTATGGTAAGTTCTTTAAAACACATTTAATGCATCTAATCTTCATGACAGTATGGCATTAGTAATATTACTATAGCTAACTCATTCTAGCTTTTCCCTCAATCACTGACAAAAGCAGAAGCACAGCTGGAGAGATGGCTTAGCAGTTAAGGCGTTTACCTGTTAAGAATTAGGACCCAAGTTCGATTCCTGAGTACCAACATAAGCCAGGTGCACAAGGTGGCATGTGTGTCTGGAGTTTGCAGTGGCAGGAGGTCCTGGTGGGCCCTGGTGGGCCCATTCTCTCATTCTCATATGCGCTCTCTCTCTCTCTCTCTCTCTCTCTCTCTCTCTCTCTCTCTCTCATTCTCTCTCAAATGAATTTTTTTTTTTGTTTTTTGTTTTGTTTTGTTTTTCGAGGCAGGGTCTCGCTCTAGCCCAGGCTGACCTGAAATTCACTATGTAGTCTCAGGGTGGCCTCGAACTCACAGCAATCCTCCTACCTCTGCCTCCCTAGTGCTGGGATTAAAGGCGTGTGCAACCACGCCTGGCTTCAAATGAATATTTTTTTAAAAGCAAACAGGATAAAACAAAGCAAACAGAATTTATTCTGAGATTATCACCTTCCTATTTAGATAAAAGTAAAATGTCCTTTCTTAAATGAAAATGAAAGATATCAAATGTAGTTATTTTTACATGCTTTCTTGGCAAAACAAATGCATGGGAAACCAATGTCAGTGCCCCATTGTGTTGCGAAATTTTTACTCTATGAAATCCCAAAACCTGCATCCCACTAGGACTAAGTAACCTGCCCAGACCACAAAGCAGTGCACGTGCCTTCAAGTCCAGGACGGCAACTGCTGAGTTAGCTGACGGAAATACCCTAGGTAAAACAATGCTGTGAGCCAGAATTAAAGATAGACATTTAGAATGACAAAGAAAAGCAGCCCTAGCAGAGAGGGCAAGTGGTGACAAGGACTTTTACAGTGAAATGATTTCCATTCCTCCGTCCTGCAGTTTTCTGTGACTGTGGTGTAGATGCACCAGAAAAAATGGAATCAAGGCAGGAATGCCCGCCCATGCCAATTTACACCTCAAAGGATGATTAGCTTTGGATGTTCATATCTGGGAATTAAGGACTTTTGGGAGTCTGGGTATACTGGCGAGATGTTAAAGACAAGAAATAAGCAAGCATAAAATATTTGTCCCTAAAGTTCACTCCTCAATTTCTTTCAGCTCCACAAAAATAAGTGTGCTGAATCAGACTGAGTAAAGATTAGAAACAAACTGAAATACTGTAAATTCTTCCTCTCCTTAACTCTTGGCACTATATTTCAAATTTTTTCAATTCATCGTTTTTTTGTGTGTGTATACACACATTCACGCATGTGCAGGTCAGAGGACAATCTCTGGGTGTTTCAAAGGCACCATCTACCTGTATTTATGATAAACAGGGTCTCTCATGGGCCTGGGACTTGCCAAGTGGAGTAAACTGGCTGGCCAGTGAGCCCTGTGGAGCCTCACCCGTCCCTGCCTCACCAGCACTGGGACTACCAGCACGTCAACACATCCAGCTTTTGTAGTGGGTTGTGGGATCGAACTCAGGTCTTTATGCTTACAACACAAGTCCTTCACCAACTAAGCACTCTCCAGTCCAACTCGTCAGTTTTTAAGCACTCATTTCTACTTGCTATGGTCATATATAAATCTGATCAAGCGGTTTCTCAATACAATATCTAAAAGAGGCTATTGCAATCAACAGTCAAATACCTTTCACCATTTGACCAAACATGGCCTAATAAACATGAATGTGTTGAAGAGAAAGGGAGAGGTCCTACGTTCAATTCTCAATTCTCTATTTTAAAAAAAGGGAGGGAAGGCAGGTATGGCAGTATGAGGTACTCATTCTAGCAGCAGCAAGGCTGAGAATCACAAGGTCAAGGCCAGCCTGGGCTACATAGGGAGACCTTATTTGAAAAAAAATAAATAAAAGAGGGCTTTTTTTTTTTTAAGTCACAGGCCAAGGGCTGGAGAGATGACTACTCAGCAATTAAGACACTTGCCTGCAAAACCTAACAACCCAAGTTTGATTCCCCAGTATCTTCGTAAAACCAGATACACAAAATGACACATGCATCTGGAGTTCCTGGAGTTCGTTTGCAGTGGTAGTTATTCATATTTTCATTCTCTCTTTTTCTCTTTCTCTCTCTATTTGCAAATAATTTTTTTTAAAAAGTTAACAGGTCAGTGTGGGCTACATAGCAAAATTCTGTATATTTAAAAGGCGAAAGATTTATACGATCTGAAGAGAAACCAGAGTATAAAATTCTGCATTTAAAAAAACTGGGCTGGAGAGATGGCTCTCAGTGCTTAAAGGCACTTGCTGCAAAGCCCGAAAGCCAGGGTTCAAGTCTCCAGTAACCCTTTTAAAGCCAGATGCACAAAGTGGCACACGTGTCTGGAGTTCATTTGCAGTGGCTGCAGACCTTTATGTGCCCATTCTCCCCCACCACTCTCTTTCCTTTCTGTCTCTTTCTCGTGAATAAATAAATATTTTTTAAAAAAAAACTTGGGCTGGAGAGATGGCTTAGTGGTTAAGTTATTTGCCTGCAAAGCAGAAGGACCTGAATTCGACTCCCCAGTACCCACATAAAGCCAGATGCACAAGGTGTCAAATGTGTCTGGAGTTCATTTGCAGTGGCTGGAGGCCCTGGCATACCCATTCTCTCTCTGTCTGCCTCTTTCTCTCTTTCACTCTCTCAAATATATTTTTTAAAAAAACAAAACTAAAATTTCCCTTCAACAAAACTCAACCCTGCCAACACTCGCCCCAAAGGTAAATAAACCCTTTGAAAGACTGAAGAAACATACCTATGGCAAGAAGCACACACTATACAATTAAGAAGTGTCTGTAAGACATGAAGACCAGAAGGAGTTCGAAGGGTCAATGTGGCAGAGGCAATCCACTTATTTTTCTCCCAAACAGATGGACTGTATTCCCATGGAGCATGTTTTACTAGCCACAGCCGCCTTCGACCTTCAAGCTCTGGCACAGGTCAGTTTTGTGTACTAAGTCATTCCTCCTCCTAATTTGCTGACATTCATCTCAGCAAAGCATGGTCTGGATGCTGAATGGTCTCAGAAAGCCCATGTGCTAAGGCTTGGTCAAGGACAATGCTTGGGAGGGTTAAGCCTTAGTAGGTCTACAGGACTCAGGGCCCTTGATGAGGGCTGTAGGCCCCAGCCAGCCCCTTCCGCTCTATTCTGCTTCCTGACCAAGAGGTGAGCAGCTGTGCTCCCAACCACTACCATCAGGAACCAGCAGCCAGTCTACCCAATCATGGGGACTGGAACTCCCAAATTGAACCCAAAACAAAACTTGTGTCTTTAAGTTAATGAACCAGTGTGAGGCGCTTGCCATAATGACAGACAGAGGAGTAACAGAGGAACATCACTGTTGCCAAAGTCTGCCTACAGCACTGCATTGTACCATCAGGAGTCAACTTGAGCTTTTATATGAATAAACCTAGTTTTGCCTGACTGAATTCAGAAATTCATCTCTTCCAAACAATGGAATGTTCAGAAATGATATTGCTATTACAGATTAATATATATCGCATGATTATATGATAATCAGATGCAGATGGTACTCTACTTGAAGTGGTTCAACTTAGAAATGTTTTAACTTTACAATGGAGCAAAAGCAATACATGCATTCAACAGGAACCAGATTTCAAATTTTGAATTTTGATCTTTCCTGCAAAAGCACTGTGAGCTAACATTCTTAAGACTTGGAAGAACCCCCAGCTCCCAGCCCCCACTGTGCTACCATGAAGGTGAACAGCAGTCAGTCAACAGTGTACTGTGTAACCAAGCTATGGATGTTCCTTAGGTCAGGCATCTATAATGCAGTTTCTACTGGGTATAGTCTCATCACAAGTCAGAAAGCACCTACATTTCACATCAGATACCTAGATATCCATGTAATAGAAGACATCAAAATTTAAAGGGAAAAAAAGCAGTATAAGCATATGTAAAAAATTAAGAAAATTCTGTCTGACAAATTGGAAAGTTTCTTCCTGTGAACTAGGAACTGCCCACCGTTGGCATCTGCCATGATTAGGCTGTGCTGGCATGATGCAGAAGTATTTTTTTTCAGTGAGTGCAAATGGCCACATGCAGCTGACCATCCAGAGGACTCTCCAGTGTGTCTAAGCCAGCTCCAGGCTCCTGACTACCTCAGAGCCTAGAGACATCGGTCTTTGAAAGACAATTTCCGTGTGTGTGTGTGTGTGTGTGTGTGTGTGTGTGTGTGTGTGTGTGAGATGAGTTCTCTTGCTGCAGAAAATGAATGCCCACTGGCTTTTCCCTGGAATCAAGCACCTTTAACCATTTGGCCATCTCCACAGGCCCTAGGCATCAGTCTCCTTCACTTCACGAACCTCTCCCCTCCAGAAGAACCACTCCTGGCTCCCTCCCTGGCCTCTGAACAAGGGTCTTCACATGATTCTCACAGTTTTGCACACTATACATATGACAATGGGAACATGTTTCTCGTCCTCTGATTTACCAGTGGGGGAGCCTGCTCCTCTAAGTCTCAGTACACACTACCTAGAAAACCCACATGGGACAAGTCGCAGCCCACTTACAGAATATAAAAGATGGGCAAGTCACTTCAGGAATAGATTCTCTCAATTCATCTCTGAATTCCCAGTACTGGTAACTAATAGATATGAAAACTATTATCAATAGTTAAGTGCTTTCTTTCACTTATATCCACAAAAACACTTCAGACAGCAATTATGTTACAGGTGAGGAAAGTGTTGCAGTCAGCCCACACGCTGCTGGGATGAATCTTCAAACCAGGCACAATTTGGGGGAGGAAAGTATTTATTGAAACTACAGATTGAGGGGAAGTTCCTTAACAGCGAAAGAGGCTGGCCCTCTTTCACAGGTCCAAGCAGAGAGAAAAACCCATCACCTACACCACACACACAGAACAGGGAACAGGCAGAAGAGCCAAGGAGAGAATTTCTTCCCCTTATATAGCCTTAGGGTGGGGTCTTACAACCCTTCCCAGACTTAATGGCTTCCTGAGTCTCTGGAATTTCCTTCCTGCATGGCCCACACAGGAAAGCATGTTTACTTCTAGCTTCTTTGAGCTTCTTTACATACTGCCCCCTACTGAGAGGCTGCCTTCCTGTAAACATCCTCAGAGAACTGTCCAAGATAATTAAAGATCAAGTTGACAACAAAACCTAACCATCACAGAAAGCATGACTAAAGTGAGGTGAAGAGAAGAAATATCTTGTAAAACACAGATATTAAAAAAAAAATTTTTTTAAACACTGAAAGGCTGGGAAGATGGCTCAGCAGTTGAAGGTGCTTGCATGCCAGCTGCAGTTTAATTCTCCCCCACCCCAGCCACCCACATAAAGCTAGGCACAAAGTGGTACTATAATCCCACCATGTCTAAGCAATGGGAGCAAAGTCAGGAGAACTGGAAGTTCATGGGCCAGATAGACTAGTGTACATGCAACCTCAAAAACCAGCAAGGTGAAAGGAGAGGACATACAACCCTGAGGTTGTTCCCAGAGCTCTACACATGCACCATGGCATGTACACGCGTACACACATGCACACATGCACATTCACACAATTTTTATAAAACTGACTGGTAGGAAATTTCCAAAGTCACTCACATATAAAACTTGCAAAATAAGTAACAGAACTTTTGCAAAGTTTCCCTATTGCATTGAGCAGGAGCAGTCTGTATTTCTAAAAGGCTATCAGATCATTATTTCAGACAGGCAATCTGTATCGGGAATAACCCAGTATTACTCTATGTGACTTGAATTTCAAATAGCATGAAAGGAAAAGACCTTATTGAAATAGTTTAAATGCCCCCAAAGCCATCAAGATTTTTGCGGGTCCATAGTAAAATAAATAAATAAATATGCAGTGAGTGTTCTTATGAAGCAAGGTGTATTTTACATCCTAAACTGAGCTTTGGTATTAATCGGCCATCTTATTTATGACATGAGGTGAGAGGAGTCCCTTCTTGGGGAGGAGATAGGATGCAGAGAAGCAAAGCAGTTGACAAGAAGCCAGTCTTCCTCCTTTCCCAACTATGCTGTGACATATAGGTGGAGAATGGCTGCATTAAACCAGTGTCTACATTCAGCACAGCAATTGAACTTATTTTGATCCTCAGCCAAGATATGCAAAGCTAATTATGGAACTGTTAATTACCAAATGCCTAAGGCAGTATTTGAAAGCTTTGAAACTTTTACCAGTATTTCAAAATGAACATTAATAATTTCTGCCATAAATTTTAGCCCTCCGTTGCTCAGTCCCATGCTGATCCTACTAGAAAGACTGTGTGTGTGCTTTTAACCAACACATTCATGTAACAGTTATAAAAGTTAAATGCTCATGACCAATCATTTCTCTGGAAGAGACATGCATTTCAAACTGCACAGACAGTGCAGCTAAACAAATATTACTAGAGCCTCCAAATGAACTACATGTCTAAGCAGCCATGGGCTGAAGAGAGGGCGTGACAGCTGGGTGCTTGCCTGCACAGCCGAACAACTGGGTTTGAGTCTTCAGTCCCTCTGTAAAGAAGATGCACAAAGTGGTGCATACATCTGGAGTTCACTTACAACATCTGGAGGCCCTAGCATGCCCATTTTCTCTCTTTTCTCTTCTAATTCTCTCTACATGCAAATAAATAAAAATATTTTAAAGTATAAGCTGTCGAATGAAAATATAAGTCTATTCATAAACAATGGTATAATGAAACTTAAATGAAACTCTTACTGTAACAGATACAATCCATTCCCTAGATCTGAAAGTCAAATATTTGCCAGAGATACTCTTGTGCAAATACTTATCATTCCCACACCCAAACCTGAGTTTGTGATTATTTGTCTTGTTTCGGCTCACATTAACATGCAACATGAATTCTACCTGGTAACTCTGCAAAGACCTATGTCTAGTACTTGGTCCAGTACTCAGGAACTCTTGACTGACAGATTTGTGTATTAGCAACTAAACCAAAAGGTGTAATGCCGCCCCCCAAAAAAATATATAGCAAAAGATCAAGTAAGCTTATTAACTAAGAGGGTTGGGTTATTTTACACATTCCATTATTAAACACTATTTACATCTTTTACTTCAGTAACTGCCTTGGTAGCCACAATTTTCACTTAAGCTTCGAAAGACCCAAGCCCAAAGACTTGAATAAAGTAATTACTTAACAGTCTTGTTTTTCAACAGAGACGCATTTAAAAAAAAAAATCAGTAGAAGGTGTGTTGCTTGTTTTTTCAAGGGAGTGGATGATTTTAAAAGACAGTGTCCCATTGAGTAGAACTGGGGCAGGTTTTCAGACACACAATGTGTGCTTCCTCCTCTCAGACAATCAGTGCAGTAACAACAGGGGCTTCTCTACCTGCCCCTCCACTGCCATGCCCACCTGGATACTAGATCAAGTAGCTTCCCACATTCCAGGTGACAGGAAGGGTTTTCATCGACCACAGTCCCAAGACTCCTGACTGAACCCAAGTTGTCAGCTCTCCTACTTCTTAGACTAACCCTAGGCATCAAGATCCCCTCCAGCATTGACTGACCTAAATACACACTATTTCTCCACGGAGTTTAATAGAGGATAGCCTGGGAGGCTGGGGGAGACGGAATTTCACTCATTCTTTTGTATAAAGTATCTTCCTTCACACACGGCCACAGAACCTCCCTAGCTCCCCTTCACAGACAGTATCAGCTGATGGAACAAGGCTGTTTACATTGTATCACGAGGTGTAGCTCGGCATCTATAAGAATGCCAGCAAGTACAGAACAACTTCCAGAAGTGTGCTAACAACACAGCGTTTCTAGGTACTAGAGCAAGTCTCAAACTCGGAAGATGATTCACTTCTGACAGGGCAGGTAAAGATGGAGAAACTCACCTGCTTCAAACCACTTTCTCCTTACAACAATAAACAAACTTGGGGGGCTTACATTAGTAAAAACAAAACAGGCATCAAAGTGAACAGGCTGACAGTTAAGAATGTTCAAAATGTTTGGCAGCTTTCCGTGTTTACTTCTGAGAAGGTCAGGTGGGAAAGACACGTGCAGCTCAATGGACCTTTCATCTTGGGGGGAGAGTAGTGACTGACTCACTTTCTTCACTCTGGGGCCAGGAATTCCATGGGTCAGTTTCTACTATTCCACTCTACTGGCATGGGAAGAGGAAAGCTCAACAGTTCATTTACTTGGCACAACCACAAGCTGTCACAGTGGAGGTTCTGTCTATTCCAGACAGTGTGCTGACCTGCCACACACACACACACACACACACACACACACACACACACACACACACACGCCTGATTGTAGGTTTCAGTCACTCTTCTAACTACTCAACCTAGGGCACCATTCCCACCCCCCCTCAGTTTCCACTACAGGCCTCTGACGTGGTTCCTACCCACCCAGCCCGGCTCTAATGTTCTCAGTATGTGTGACTTCACAGCACTTCAAGCACTGTTGCAAGACCTCATGAAACTGGCTTTCCCTCCACATGTGCCTTTTCAGGGCATAAGATTCTGGCTCTACTGGTGACTGTAAACGAACACTAATGAAGGCCTATAGGCCTATGAGGAGCAGTAGGGGGGGTGTCAAGATCAAAGTAGGGTTTGCCCAGTTCCTAATAAAAACAGCCTACTAGAATATTAGAATAGACTTGCAAAGCTGCAGCCACCTTCCACAGGTTTGATAAATACACGAAATTTATCCATGATTCCCCAGGTGTGACAGTTCCATCAAGCAACATTTAAAGAAATCAAAAAAGAGGACCAGGTGCCATGCTTGGGGCTTGTCCAAAGGCGGCCAGTGGAAGATCCTATTCCCCACATTAAATCGTCAACACCAGACATGGACAGCCTGTGGATGTGGACAGATGGCACCCAACACCTAACGAGGGAAGCGACTCTCTCAAGTAAGACACCCTCCATGTGTTTGACAAGCCCAGGGAGCTGGTGAGTTTGTTTGTCTTGGAGGGTTGGCAAGCAGGATGCCCTGTAGTCACCATCTCAATCCTTGGGCGTACGCGTCATTGTCCAGTCAGCAAAGCAAAGAAAATCAAAACCACCACATTTTTATGGGGAAAAAAAATCTTCCCTTGGCTAATCGAACCTGAGAGGACCAAATCCAACCCACCAGCAATCCCTCCGCTTAAAATAAAAATAAAACAGACCTGCGGCTAAACAGATGGATAAACATTAACAAAGTCACCTCATTTCCAAAAGGTTGTGCAAGCCCAAAGAAGCCCCAGGTTGCCCTTAGTGGGAGGGGTTACTGACCAGGCCGGCTATGCAGTTATGTCTACAATGAAAATGAACAGCAGCTAGCCTGGCTGTCAACTTTTTGCCCCTCCCGTGGCGCGCAAAAGCATCGCTCCTTGGAGACGGTAGAGAAATGCCCGAGTGGCATCTCAAGGTCTTCACTTTCCCGGGCCCCGCGGCACAGATCTGGGCTTTGCAAGTTTCCTGCATAAACCTACTCTAAAGGTAGGAGCCACGGAGCCTGGCCACGAAGCGGAGGGAGGCGAGAGCCCTGGAGAGAGTCTGGGGGGGACGGACACCCCCACCCCGGCGCACAGAGCCGAGAGGGACATGCTGGGTGGGGGGGAGGGAAGGAGGCGAGCAGCCAGGGCCGTCCCGGACAGGATGCCCGTGGGAGGATGCAGAGGGCTGGGGGCGAGGACCGGGTGCCCCTGGCTCACGGTTCCGTGAGAATCTCACCTGGGGGGTCCTCTCGGCCGGATTCTTCATCACCGCCTGGCGGAAGCTGTTATCCACGTAGGACGCCATGGTCCCCGGCGGGGTGGACCGGGACCGCTCGGTACCCGGCCCAGCGCCTCCGCCCGCCGCAGGAGAGGCCCCAAGCCGGGCCCGCAGCGGCAGCGGCGGCGGCGGCGGCGAGCGGGGCGCGGGGCCGGGGCTGGGGCGCTGCTCCGGGGGTCCGGAGCTCCTCCTCTTCCTCGCCGCCCGGCTCCCTCGGGCCCTGGGCTCGACACGCCTCCCCGAGCCGGCCCGGTTCGGTGCGGCTCGTCCCGGCCCCGGCGGGCTCGAGTTATTTTTAGGGAGGTCCTCCCGGGGGGTGGGGGAGGGCGGCGGGGCGGGGTTCGTCTCCAGCGACGCTCGGACGCCCGCGTCCCGGTCCCGCGGCACCGCCCGCGTGGATGCGTGGTCCGCTCAGGTCCGCGCGCCGCGAAGGCCGGCGTCCCCGGTGTCCGGTGTCCGCGTCCCGGGCTCGGCCGTCCGTCGCGGCATCCCCGGAGCCCCCCCGCCGCCGGCCCCCATGGGCGCGTCCGGGACGCCGCGCGCCGCCTCTCCCGCAGCCCGGGCCCGGCCGCCCGGGGCGCGCGGCAACTTTGTTCCCGGGATGCGCGCGGCGCGACGTGAAGACCCCCGCCCCTCCTCGGGCAGCCCGCGAGTGGACTCCCGGCGCCCGAGTGACCGATCGATCGACCGACCGACCGACCGACGGACGGCCCCGCGCCGCCGGCACTCCTCTTCCCCCGCCTCTTCCTCCTCCCGACGCCTCAGCGGCTCCGCGGGGAGGAAGCGGCCCTCCCGGGCTCGTGGCTTTGTGCTGCAACCATGGTGAGCGCTGAGTGACGGCGCGGGGAGCCAATCGGAGGCCGACGCATCCTCGGGGGCGGGGCTCCCGGGCGCCGGCCCCGCCCCTCGCTCGCGCAGCCGCCGGGGAGGGCCCCGCCCCGCCGCGCTCGCCCGCCGCCCGCAGCCCGCTGTCCCTGCCGGGACCTCCGTCTCACGCCGGCCCGATTCTTCCAGAAGCCCAGCCTTGGCTCCGGGCGGCGTCCCTCGGCGACATAAATCCTCCCAGCACGTTCTCATGTGTAACATCACCTCCTGCCGTCATGCGTGCTCCTAGTCCTCAAATGACCCCACGGTCAGTCCGATGGGGATCGAACCCAGCACCTAGGACCACCCTGCACAGACCAACACCACCGGACTTGAAGAGTCCACCGTGGCAGGTTTTGTGACATACTCGGTACTTGTGCCTTTGACTTGCACAGGCCAGGAGACCATAGCATAACCTGTTTTTATGTAACCTTTTAAAATATTTTTACTTATTTGCAAGCAGAGGTAGAGAAACAAGAGAGTATGACCACGCCTGGGCTTCCTGCCGATGCATACGAATTGCAGATGCATGCCACTCCAGATGCATGCCCCACGTTGTGCATCTTTTATGCGGGTACTGGGGACTAGAACCTGGGACATCAGGCTTTCCAAGTCAGCCCCTTTAGCCGCTGAGCCATCTCTCCAGCCCCCAGCCTGGTGTTTAAGATGTTATCTCACTTCCTGGCCCGGCCCAAAAGCTGATACAACGTGTGCTCTGCTAGCTCACAACCAGATCGTGTTTTGATGACTAGAGACTAAGGACAAAGGTTACTTTTATTTAGAAACTGTCATGTTGAACTAATGTTTTCAAATGTGCGTTTGCAACACTCGGAATAGGTTGCCAGCTAACATTTTGGGGAACCTTAAATCACCTGAGAAGCATTAAACAGACTGCATAGCTTCTTAGGGAATTATCCAAGGGCCCAAATTTAGCAAACTGAGGCTTAGTAACAAATTGTATCTCTAGGTGTTTTTACATTGTTTCTGCTGGAACTACTTCTGAAGGATTTCACCTCCCTGGCCAGGAACATCACATTCTCCCGCACAGACCACTACCTTGAAAGCAAAGGAACAAAGTATAATTTATCCCAGCTCTATAAAAAGAGGAAGCAAAAAGAAATCAAACCTAATGAAGTGAAAAAATACATGTGACATCTCCACCTGGTGCCTAATAGACATCTCAGAATTAGCATGTGAAAGCCAGGTTCCATGTCTCTTGCCTCAAGCATATCCCTTCCACGGTCTACATCTTCTCAGTTAATAGCACCTACATTATTGTCATCACCCAGATTAAAGGAGAGACAAAACTTGGAGTCTTTGATTTCTTTGTCATATCCAACTAGTCAGTAACACCTCCAGCTCAACCTCCAAAGGGCCTTATCTAGGCCCCCTCTCCTGCCATGGTCCAAACCCAGCATTGGTTATTTGGCCACACTTCCCAATATCCACATACCTAGCCCCCCTCCCACCACCCCTTCACTCCCCTGGCCTCCAAGGTCCATTGTCACTATTGCAGCCAGAGTGATTGTGTTAACTCCAATCAAGTCACTCTGCATAGCTTCCCAAATGACAACACAAAGGCCAAAGTCCCGATGGGCCTGAAGGACCTTTGGGCCTGATCCCCTGCTCAAATGCCCTTCTCTCTGACCTCATCTAGGACTGATTACTCTTTCTCTTCCTGCTCGGTTCCCCAGGCACAGAAGACTCCATGCTGTTTCTGGAAGGCAAGCCAATTCTGGTCCCATGGCCTTCCATCTGCTCTCCACTGCTGCGTTCTCCCTCTCCCTCTGTCTTTCCCAGCTCCACCCACACCCAACAAAAGAACACACGACAGTTACAACATTGTTTCTTACTTCCATCGCATTGTTACTCAGATTACATTTTCCCAGTAACTAGTTCTCTTTTTAGTTTGATTTACCACAATAGGACATCCTACATATTAGATTTTTGCTTATGTCATTTGTCTCCCACCTTGTTATATTAGCTTCTAAAGTCAATGATTTTTTTTTGTTCCTTTTTTTTCGGGGGGGGGGGGAGTGGGGAGGTTCAAGGTAGGGTCTCACTCTAGCCCAGGCTGACATGAAACTCACTCTATAGTCCCAGACTAGCCTCAAACTCACAGCAATCCTCCTACCTCTGCCTCCCAAGTGCTGGGATTAACGTTTCTATTTAGATGCGAACTTTTTTAAGAAATATTTTTATTTATTTATTAGAGACAGAAAGAGGCAGACATAGAGAGAGTGTGTGTGAGAGAGAGTAGGAGTATGGACATACCAGAGCCTCTGCTGCTTCAAACAAATTCCAGACGCATGTGCCACTCTGTGCGTCTGGTTTTATGTGGGTGCTGGGGAGCTGAACCCAGGCCATCAGACTTTATAGGCAATCACCTTTAACCACTGAGTCATCTCTCTAGCACATGTTCCTTCCTGTTGTTGATTGACTACTATATTCTCATGATAGCAACAACTATTATTGGATGAATAAATGAATTCAGTAATTATCAGGTTACTGTGTATTTATATGCATTATCTAAGTTGTATGGAAGGGAAGAAGAGGTTGAAAATATAAGGAAGCGACCCCTCTGGGCCTGTTTTCTGTTCTACAAAATGAATAACATATACATACCCTGAAGATCTGTGACTATCAGATAGATTACATGCAAAATATCTTGCATCATGCTTGGCCACATAGGATATCAGCAGACAGAAGCTGTCTTTAAGAATGTTCTCATAACCTACCCTTTGAGGTCTGTTATTATCCTGTTTACAGATGGGAAAACTGACAATAAAATCAACTCTGTGATTGGCCCTATTTCCAGGCCTCCTTCCTTTAGCTTTGGAAAGATCTAGAGCAAGCTAACAACAGGAGAGAGTCCTACCCTATCGTAAATCCTGAAGGCTACGGTTGAAGCTGGGTGCACTGCTGCAGGGAGTGTTGGATACTAGCCTGCAACTTACATGCCTTTCTCCTCATCTCAGCTCCATTGAGTCCCACACGAAGGTGCCCGCATGCACACACACACACACACACACACACACACACACACACACACACACAGGGCAACATAGCATGCACATCAAAACTATATCACACCCTGCACAAGAGCCATCCTTGGACTTTCCTCAGGGCAGTTTGCTGTCCTGGTTGGTGAGGCCTGGGGGTGCCCAGGCAGGGAGGTCCAAGATAGAGCTCAGATTTGGGAAAACTTCCCCATGGCGAAGGATGAAGCTCACAGAAGATCCTCCAAAGTATGGACACTGGGCAGGACCTTTCTCAGCCAGAAAGGTGTAAATGCCAGTTGCAAACCTGACTTTTTTTTTAATGAGTGCTCTACTGGGATATTGACTTGCACCAATGACCTTAGGTAAGACCTAATACTATGTCTTATCCACCAACAAAATGACTAACTCGGGTTCAACTTCCAAGCTATCATTTAACTTCAATTAAAGCTAATTTCCCCACTATTTATAATCAACTTATCTACATACGTCAACAATGCTATCACCACTCAGAATCTAGGACACCTGATACTCGCCATGCATTGCTGTTTAATAGACACTGGAGCACCAAGAGTGTAGTAGATACACAGCGGAAGACAGGTTCAGCCGTAGATCTGACTCAACAAACCGCCACTAAAGGCATCCATTCGGC
>PVHP010002026.1:0-34208 GCA_004024765.1 Zapus hudsonius | reverse complement strand
TCCAAGTGGGAAATCTAATACATCATGGACATATTGTGGAGATTAGATATTGAGAGTCATTTTTGTTTTGAAAATCCGGTGAGTTCAGCTACAACACAGGATTAGGAAGACCTAGTCATTTTATTAAAAATCCCGCTGAGAGCCTACATTCAATTGGTCGATAATTATGTATTGCATACTTACTGCAGGTTGGCACTGTCTCCTCCCCAGAATAGACAGACAGCTCTGTGGTAGCTGGTGCCATGTGTCATTCACTTTTATTAATTCCTTGACTCTCCATGGCATAGGACAAGGGTGACGGAGGTCCTCTGGTTACACCTTTCCCAGCTGTAAGCCCTCTGAAGGTCACGTTTCCAGACATATTGAAGGAATTCCTCACACACTTTCCCCTTCCCCGAGTTGTTTTTCAGTTTCTTTTGCCCTTGAAGTCCAGGCCATATCTCAGGAGAGTGGATGCTAGCTCGGCACTGCATTGTTCTCAGTCACACATTGCACTCACACCGTGTTCACCTGTAAACAGCATTTCAGAAAGCCTCACGGGGAGTGCGGTGGCACGTATCCATCCAGAGAAAGATCCAACCTGGTCATGTGCCAGAGTTCTCAAAACAAGCTGGATCCTGTATCTATATCTAAGCTCAACTTCGAATCAGGTTTCCTGGGTATTTTTACAAGTATCGTCATCTATTCAGAGTGGAGGGCGCATAGATAAGAGCTGCGAAAATGGGGGTGACAAGCAGATCCTTAGAGATTTCGGACTTTGCTCTAGAAAAAGAAAACCATTTCTCTGATTTGTCGGTTATTATCTTGGTTCTGCCTAGACATAAAATGAAGCAAAAATATAAATCAAACGATATAGAAAGGGGTAAAACTGCTCTGTTCAGTTCCACTGTTAAGTCGATCACGCTGACATAATCATGCCTACATTGATTTGTTTGTATTTGAGATACTGGGACAGTGGGAAGGAATGACCCTCATTATTTTCCTGATTGTGAGAAAGCTACTGATAACATTTCTGAAAGGAAAAACGTTAAACTTTTGATCCACAGGCCATTTTTCTGTTGTTGCCAAGGTGTTTGGCACTCATTTTTCTAAATTGTCCCATGGAGTTGTGCTCCAAAAATAGCCTGCCAATTTGAAAAGAACTTGTAAATGAGTTTAAGTCAAATATACAAACTAATGTCTTTTTAAATATAAAACTAAGTAAAATTAAGACTTTAAATCAACACTTGACAATGTAAATGACACTGTACAATCAATTGCATATCATCCAGTGTATTCATTTTTTAAAATATTTTTATTTTCAGGGCCTGGTTTGTGTACACCTTTAATCCCAGCACTCAGGAGGCAGAGGTAGAAGGATCACCATGAGTTTGAGACCACCCTGAGACTACATAGTGAATTCCAGGTCAGCTTAGGCTAGAGCAAGATCCTGCCTCAAAAAAACAAAAACAAACAAAAAATTATTTATTTATTTACAAGCAGCTATAAAGTGAGAGAGAGAGAGAGAATAGGTATGCCAGGGCCTCCTACCAGTACATATGAGCTCCAGACACATGCACCACTTTGTGTATCTGGCTTTACATGATTATTAAGGAATTGGACCCAGGCCATCAGGCTTTGCAAGCAAGCACCTTTAATAAGCCATCTCTCCAACCCCAGTGTGTTCATTTGTACAGCCCATGTTTGAGAACGAGTTAGGAATTCAGAGGGAGAAAAGAAGCCTTCCATTTCAAACATGCAGAGTGAGCCCAGCAAGGTAATTCCATCATAATAGAGCATTGTTTAAGAGCATGTCTGGAGTTCTGTAGTTATGTGGAAGTGTTTTGACACAGGCCAAGCTGTGCAAACTGGTGTGCAGAACAAGGATCTCTAAGAGTTCCAGAGAAGAATCTGGCTGCCGTGACAGGCTGCTCTGGTCTCCAGGGTGATACATGCAGTGTGTCCTCCATAGGATTGTTACAATAAGACAAGTTCATTTGAACAACAATAAAAACAAATGCAGTGTTCTTGGCCAGCTGTGATTTATTTTAATGCCAATACTAATAATCATTCTGAAGTCATGATTATTTAATATCTGTTAAATCCAAAAAGAGTGCTAGGCACCGTATGTACACAAACAGCACCAACGTGCCTGTGCATCAGGCTGACAGATCTCAGTCAGGCAGAGGAAGTGAAGGGCAAACGAAAGCGTGGGAAACAGCCCAGAGCCTGCTTAGAACATCAAGCTATTTTATTTGCGTGGCTATTTTGGTCTTAGCTGTCAGAAGACCCTTTCAGCTGCAACACAAAACTTTAAAGTAGTGGAGTGAGAGGAGAAAAGTACCTTTCCTTTTTGGAAATTGGAAGAGGAAGCTTTAACTACGACAAGACAAAAAGAAAAGAAGAAAGAAAGAAAAAACACCAACAAATGATCCAAAGAAAAAAAACACTAAACATCAGGGCAGGTATCATTCAGAAACTAAGACAAAACACGAGACAGGGTTCAGACGAAAGCAGCTGCCCAGGTCCCCAGAGGCGACACGATGGGTCATCTGCAGTATGTTTCATATCCTAGCGTGTTCATTAGCACATGGAACAAATATGACCTGTGATAAGTGTGGATGACGTCTCAAACAGAGTTCAGTATCACCTTGTGCTTGCTTACCTCACCTCCAAGGAATGAGCCATGTCACAGCCTGACTGTAGGCAGCCAGAGATAATGAAGCAAGTTTTAGACCAATAAAAGTACATAGCACTCCACACCCAGCCTGGCCCCAAGCCCACAGACAGGTCTATTGACATAAAAGAAATAGTGTTGGCGTGATTGACTATGGGGGGGGGGGGTCTGCATTATCAGTCGAGTTAATAATCTGAGCTTAAATGGGCGTAGTCGGACACTTGACACATGATACGAGTGATACAGTAGGAAACACTTAGAATGTGATATAGCAGACAAACCTGAACCTGAAAGCCCATTATCAGCTTAGTGACCTTGCGTGGAGAACTAACCTCTCTGTGCCTCAGTTTCACCTTGGTTCAATGTGATTGATTAGCATTATCATTTTTTGCTAGATTAATAGAGCAATGACTCAAATAGGATGAACAACTGTAAATACTCTTTTTCATCTCTTCTTTCTCCCCTCCCCCCAAAAAAGAGTTACATTAGTCATGGAGTATTTTCATGGTCTTGTAAGTTTCTAGGAAAGATTTTAAATTAAAAATATATCAGCCTAGCCGGGCCTGGTGGCGCACGCCTTTAATCCCAGCACTCGGGAGGCAGAGGTAGTAGGATCGCCGTGAGTTCGAGGCCACCCTGAGACTACATAGTGAATTCCAGGTCAGCCTGGACTAGAGCGAGCCCCTACCTCGAAAAACCAATATATATATAATCAGCCTAGGGCAGGAGAGATGGCTCAGCAGTTAACAGCACTTGCCTGCAAAGCCTGCAGCCATGGGTTTAATTTCTTATTATCCACATAAAACCAGATGCATAAAGAGGTGCATGCATCTGAAGTTAGTTTGCAAAGGCAAGAGGCTCAGATATGACCATACTCTCTCTCTCTCTCTCTCTCTCTCTCTCTCTCTCTCTCTCTCTCTCTCTCTCTCTCTCTTAGGTGGGCAGCTTTCCCCACCACCTGCTCCCACCTTGATGTCTTGACTCACAAATGGTCCAATTAAATCCAAAGCAACTGGGTCAAGTGACCACTGACTGAAATCTCTGTAATAATTAGCCAAAATCAACCTTTCCTTTCCTTCTTTAAGTGGATTTCTCTCAGAGGTTTGGTCACAGTGACAGAAATCTACACAGGATAAGCCACCACCAAGAGTAAGGAGAGATAAGGAGGAAGCATGAGTTCTAACCACTTCTGCTTTCCCTCAGAAAGAACTTGAGTCTCTGGTGATCTGCCCACCTCCTGTTTGTTTAGGAAATTCTTGGAATGTATGTCAAGAGTTATAAGCAGGATGGGGCTCAGTGGTCAAGTTCTGGCCTAGCAGGTGAAAGACCATGGGTTCAAACCCAGCATCACAAAAATAAAACTTAACTAAAGCAAAACAAAAACGTTTTGGTCAAGCATGGAGGAGCCCATAATCCCTATACTTGGGAAGCTGAGTTTAAAACCAGCCCAGCCTGAGCTACAAAGCAAGAAGACCCTGTCTAAACAACAACACAACCCCCCTCCAAATGCAAACAGAGCAGAGTGGAAAGTGAGGTCCACAGAGTCTTGCTGATAAATTAGGATATGAAAAGAATAAATTGGGGACTGAGGAGATGGCTCAGACATTAAAGGCACTTTGCAAAACCTGCCAACCTCAGTATTACTAATGTCTCAATATTATTAACCTCTTTTCCCCAACTTGTTCGAGCAAACCAATGCAAAATTTTAGCCAGCTTTTTGGTAAACAGTGACAAGCTGCTTCTAAAATGCATGTGCTTGTGGGTATAGTTCTGTGGTACAGCACCAGAAAAGCATACCCAGGTACTTGTGTTTGATCCTCAGTTCAGAAAGAAAGGACTTCTGATTAAAAAAAAAAAAAAAAAAACATGTGAAGTTCTGGTTCTTCAAAGTTATAGGACTCAAATTACCCTATTTCCTGACTCTCTATAAAGCTACATCACCAAGACAAAAGGTGAACAAAATAGGCCAGAAATGAACCCACAAAATAAAGTCAGCTTGCTGTTTGATAAAAAAGATGCCATCAAATAAGGAGAATCTTTTCAACACCGGTGCTGTAATAATTGTGCCATCCAAATGCGAAATCAGCAAGTGTGTCAAGTGCAAGCTCCCCGTCTTCCTTCTGTCCAGGTCTGCCCATATCCTGGAGAATGACAGCATCGTCCACTCATTTACTCATCAAGTCTGACTCATCTTCTCACTTTCAGTTCCTGGGTTCAATCTCTGATATTATGTTGAATCACACAACCCATCTCCCCCAGCTCCTCCCTACTGCTACACTCCTTCCTTGGAACTTGATCTCCAGTTTCTAGTCCACCCAAAAGGCCTCCTGAGAAGCATGGCTGGATGCCCCAAAGGAAACCTGACATCTTCTTCAACATCCACTAAAACAACATGCTGGTATGATGGTTTTGATGATTATGATGAAAGGAAGTTATTACATTTTAACCTGTCAAAACAAGACCCATAAATTGTGTAGAGAATACAAGCAAAAGGTAAGACCTTCTTACCCTGCCACAAACCCCTGCTGCTAACTGGCCCTTGGACTCAGCTCCACTCCGTCTGGGCTCCTGGAATCTTGTTGAGATGGCTCAGTGGTTAAGACGCTTGCCTACAACCTGGGTTCAATTCCCCAGTACCCACGTAAAGCCAGATGCACAAAGGGGCATGTGCATCTGGAATCTGCAGCTGTGAGAAGCCCTAGCATGCTGCTCTCTCTCTCTCTCTCTCTCTCTCTCTCTCTCTCTCTCTCTCTCTCTCTCTCTCTCTCTCTCTCTCTCCTTGGAAATAAATAAAATTTTAAAAATAAATAAATGAAAAGCAAATGACTATGCACTTCTAAAGCTTAAAGTCCTTAAACACAAGTCCTTTATACAATACTCAGGAGCCCGCCCGCCCTCCTTCAGGCCAGGTATTCCTATCTCGTTTTCTCTTCCAGCACTTTCCACCCACATAATTTCTACTCCAATTATTCCAAATAATTGGGCCTCTGAGGATTTGCCAAGTTCTCTAATTCCTCAGTGCCTTTCGTGGGCACCTCCTCCCCACAGTTCCCTTTCTCCTAGGTTTACCTCTGAAGCCCCACCCCTCTTGTGCCTCCCAAACAATGGAGTCCCTTAAGACCAGAGTTACATACTACATGGAGCCAGAATGGGAGACACCTGAGTTCTTTTTTTTTTTTTTAATATTTTATTTATTTATTTTCAAGCAGAGAAATACAGAGAGAGAGAGAGAGAGAGAAAGAGAGAGAGAGAGAGAGAGAGAGAGAGAGAGAGAGAGAGAGAGAGAAAGCACCAGGGCCACCACCTTGTGGGTCTGGCATATGTGGGTACTGGGGAATTGAACCTGGGGCTTTAGGCACTGAAGGCAAATGCCTTAACCGCTGAGCCATCTCTCCAGCCCGAGACACCTGAGTTCTAATGTCGACTTTTCCCCACATTCAACCTACTTTTCCAGAAGGAAGGACATGCCTTCTGTGAGCCTCAGGGGACCATTTTGTTTGTTTGTTTGTTTTTTTCAGATGGACTCCTGTTCTAGCCCAGGCTGACCTGAAATTCACTATGTAGTCTCAGGCTGGCCTTGACCTCACAGTGATCTTCCTAACTTGGCCTACCAAATGCTCACTTTTTAAAATTCATTTTCAAGGAGAGAGAGAGAGACAGAGACAGACAGAGAGAGAGAGAGAGAGAAAGAAAGAAAGAAAGAAAGAAAGAAAGAAAGAAAGAAAGAAAGAAAGAAAGAAAGAGAGAGCACCAGAGCCACCACCTTGTGGGACTGGTTTATGGGGAATTGAACCCAGGACCTTAGGCACTGGAGGCAAGTGCCTTAACCGCTGAGCCATTTCTCCAGCCCTCACTTTTTTTTTTAATGGGGTGCGGAAGTTTTGAGAAAAGATATTGCTATGTAGCCCAGGCTATCCTCAAATTTGCAATCCTTTTGCCCCTGCCTTCCAATTGCTGGAATTATAGGCATGAACCATCATGTGACACAATAATTATTTTAGGATTATGAAAATATTACACAGAAAGAGTGGGAACAAGGAAGCAAAGTAAGGGGAAAGGGAGGGAGTGATGGGATAAAAAAGAATGAGCACCCAAAGTAGACAGGAAGAGGAAATTCAGAACTTCTTGTCTCCCTCACACATTAGTATTGTTTCGTTGAGAATTGCATGTGAGGTGGTGTTCCCTAAATTCTTTCAGTGTTTACAATTCCCAAGTCTGCATCCAAGCCTGGTTGGCTATGACAAGGGCCCAGAGAGAGATAACTAATCATGGTTTAGGTCACCCAATACAGCCAGGGACGGCCTGTGAAAGCAGATGGAACTGTTTGCTGTGACAGTGACATGAGTCATGTCCTCTTCTTTGAGGATCACAATGGGATGGGGTTGTTACTCAAAGCCATGTCTGAGGATAAATGAGTGTCCTAGAAAAGGAGATCTGAGGGTAACTCCTTCTGTAGCAGGATGGGTAGATTGTGGTACATTCAGGGTAACTGCAGACTGTTTCACATCCGGGGTCAAGCAGTGTTCTGGTTCTCCATGCAAGTTTTTTGTTTTGCTTTGTTTTGACCATACCTTATTTTAAAAATATATTTGAAGTCAGGTATGGCAGTACACGCTTTTTTTTTTTATTAAGCAGAGAGATACAGAGAGAGAGAGAGAGAGAGAGAGAGAGAGAGCGAGCGAGCGAGCGAGCACCAGGGCCACCACCTTGTAGATCTGGTTTATGTGGGCATTGGGGAATTGAACTTGGGGCCTTAGGCACTGGAGGCAAGTCCCTTAACTGCTAAACCATCTCTCTAGCCCACTACACGCTTTTAATCCCAGCACTTTGGAGGCAGAGATAGTAAGATCACTGTAAATTCGAGGTCAGCTTGGACTACAGAGAGAGTTGCAGGTCAGCCTGGGCTAGAGTGAAAGTCTACCTTGAAAAAAAAAGTAATTGAGGGAGAGAAGATAGAGAGAATGGGCACGCCAGGACCTCTTTCCACCACAAATGAACTCCAGATGCATGCCTGCTGTGATCAGTTTCTCCTTGCTGGGAGAAAGAACCCAACCAAAAGCAGCTTGTGGAGGAAAGGGTTTATTTTGGCTTAGAGACTGGAGGGGAAGCTCCATGATGGCAGGGAAAACAACGGCATGAGCAGAGGGGTGGTCATCTCTTCCTGGCCAACATCAGGTGGACAATAGCATCAGAAGTGTGTGCCAAACACTGGCAAGGGGGAACTGGCTAGAACCTCCAGAAACCCATCCCCAACAACACAGCTTCAACAACGTTCCAATTCCAAAATTGCCATCATCTGGGGAATCAAGCATTCAGAACATATAAGTTTGTGTGGGACGCCTGAACCAAACCACCACCATACCCTACTTGGTGGATCTGGCTTTCCGTGGGTACTAAGGAATCGAGCCTGGACTGGCAAACTGCAAACACGTACAATTAACACTGAGCAATCTTGAAGTCTCTTGGTGTAGAATCCCTGGAATCCCTTTGCCCTGCATGGATTCAAACTAGGTGACTACCTTCAATACAGACCCCCAACTTTCCTCTAAATATGTTGCTCTTCCTTATTTCATGCAAAAGAACTCATCCTTGGGTTGGAGAGATGGCTTAGTGGTTAAGGCACTTGCCTCTAGTGCCTAAGCCCCAGGTTCAATTCCCCAAGACCCATATAAGCCAGATCCACAAGGTGGTGGCCCTGGTGTGCTCTCTCTCTCCTTCTCTCTTGCTCTCTCTCTCTCTCTCTCTGCTTGAAAATGAATAAATAAAATATAAAAAAGAACACATCCTCATTTATATTCATAAATATTTAGATAGCTAATAAATTCATAAAGCAAAACACTGAAAAAAAACACCTAATGCTTAGTTTTTTTTTTTTTAACCAAACATGAATGACTTCAGCAGTTTTTCTTTTGTGCTTGCTTATCTTTGTGTATGTTGGTATGTGTGGTATACACACAGGTATGTGTCCTTTCCGTGTGCCTGTGATGAGAGGTGCTCCTGGTGGTGGCTGGAACAGAATGAATGTTGGCTACCCATCATCCTTCTGCCCATTCCTACTGAGCTGGAGTCTCTTACTGATCCCAGAACCTGAGACTTCTCACTAGCCCTGACTCAGACTTTCGGGTCTCTGCTCTCCTCTGCGGGACTGGGGTTACAGGCACACAGGGCCTTGCCCAGCTGTTTCCATGGGATCTGAAGATTCAAACTTGGGATGTTTCAGGCTCTGTGTTTGCACAGGAAATGCACTGAACCACTGAGCCATCTTTCCAGCTCCCTCTTCAGCAATATTCTGATCTCACAATATCATACTAATATTTACTGTACTTACTTATAAGTATATAGTTAAACGGGGGAATGCCGTCCCCTGTGTTTCCAGAAGTGCTTTTAAAGTAATGGAAATTACAATGCACTCAGGAGAGAATTTTGAAGATATTAATTAAAATCAACTTGTCCTAGTTTTCATAATTTCTCTAGAATTGAGAAGAAAGGATAATAAGCACGGTGAAATTGACATATTTTCAAAATATGACTGCTTGGTTGCAGTATTACACAAAGTCTAATGAATATTGAGAAAAGATGATTTTTATCTCAAAAATTACATAATAATTTATACTTAGGATGCACAAGGGACTCGGCTGATTTACCGAAATATGAAAGAAATAAGGCAATTTCTGAGAATGCAATCTGAAGCACTCCATCTTCCAAAACGTGGCCTATCCATGGCTGTACTTTGACGTGCACACACAGGCTGCGTGACCATTGATAAGTGTTAAGCACTCGATTTGAGGAGAAAATTACACCATTGTGGATCGATCTCCCACATGACTAATAAACATCAAAAACTACATTTAAACAGGAATCTAACTTAAAATACGAGGAGCCAAGAAATTAGGTCCCAATTATGTTGTCAAGAAGTAAGACAAACTCCAGGAGAGGGAGGAGAGCCAAAAGTTTAGCTGTTGAACCAATCATTTATCTTCCAGTGTACAGCTAGAACTGTCTCTGCAACTTTGTTCCCAATTATTATCAAATTAATTACATTTTGAAGATGTAATTCAGTTAGGGATTTAGCTCAGTTGGCAGAGTAACTGTCTAGCATGGTTGAAGGCCTCGGTTCAATCCCTAGCACTACATAAAACCAAGTGTGGTGGCACACACAGGTAATCTCAACACTTGGGAAATGGAGGTGGGAAGATCAGAAGTTCAAGGTATCGGGTAATGGAACCTGAGCCATCAGGCTTTGCAAGCAAGTGCCTTCAACTGCTGAGCCATCTCTCTAGATCCATACATTTATTTTTTAGAAGAGAAATTAGCTTATCGCTTGGAAATACTGACCTAGGGAAGTAATGTCTCAGTGAAGTGGGATAATCTCGAGCCCTACCGGGAAAGTGAAAGTCTCTTCTTCCTTCCCCTTGCTGTCTCTCCATTCATTCCTCAGGCTTTGTACACCCTTAGCCATCCTCCACTGCACACCTGACCTTGGGTGTTCTCAGGAATTCATTCAGCTATGACCAGTTTAAAGAAGTGCTTCCATAAAGTGTTCTCATGTTATAAAGAGTGAGTCCCAAAGCTGGGGTAGTGTTTGCATTTGGGATGGGGCCATTTCAAGGCCAGCAGGACACGCCCCCCACATCATCACGCTCTAATTCACAAAGTTTATGTCGAATTGGTGCCAACTCTTTTTATTCTGCATCCCTGCTGGTCGCTGAGGAATTCATTTATTGTACAGATACTTGTTGGAGACCTACCAGAAAGCTAGGACTGCTCTCAGACCTCAGCCCCAATGTGTTGCTCGTGACTCCATGGGACTCATGAAATAAAACTTGGAACAAACTGGAAACTTCATTTTTGAGAAATGGCTCACATCTGTTCATTCTAGGGGTTTTCTTTCCTCCCTCCCAATTTCTGTTTAACTTTTAAAGCAGAAACAAAAATCTAAAGTAGAAAAGATTAGATTTAACTTGTAGGCATCTACCTGGCCAGGTCTCTTTGTCCCTTAAATGCAGCAGGGTTCAAAGTCCACTGAAGTTTTTCTTTGTTATTTATGGATGGACTTGAGAGTCCCGAATGCACGCTCTGGAAAATGAAGAGATGAGGGGAAATCCACCTGCTTGCTCCCATAGTGCACTGCTGTGCACATCCGCGCTTCACCATTTATGTGACAAGAGATCTGTTTGCTGCACTCAGCTGGTGGTCTCTTTCGCTTTGTTATATTCTAGTACATTAGCCTATTCTTTCAGAGGTTCCTTCTAGGTAATTTATGAGTTCTTCTTCTTATATTTGGATATAAAGTCTTCAATGAGCTTAGCAAAGACTGGTCTTATGGCCCTTCTATAATAAGGTCTGATTAAGGGGCTAGAGAGATGGTTCAGTGGTTAAAGAAGTTTGCTTGCAAAGTCTGACATAAAGTCAGATGCACAAAGTGGCACATGCATCTGGGGTTCGGGTGCAGTGGCAGGAGGCCCTGGTGTGCCCCATAGTCAGACACACTCTCTCTCAAATAAATTAAAATATATGTACATATATATTAAAAGATGGTATATAAAGAGTAATAAATAAACTTTAAATCATACATTTTTATCTTAGGAGGATTTTTTTCTCCTGGGTGGAGGAGTTCATTTCTTTCATTTTAAATCAGTTTGAGTTTTGCTACAATTGTTAATAAATGATCCTTATTCACTTATAAGCTGAGATGCTACTAAAATACAGGTATATTAATAATGTAGTGCTAAATTTTTAATATACATATGAATGGTATTTTGGGTTGACTACTCACTGTGGAATTTGACTTATTTATTTTTAGCTTATGACCACCTGAATGAATGAATGTGAGGCAGCATAATTGCAGTGAATGTGTTTTTCTTTTTTTTTTAATATAAATTTATTGTCCATAATGAGTTACATTATTTAGTGGGCAAACCATGAGTTGTTATCCCAAATTCCCCAGTTCCCCCCTCCCTCTCCCTGATCAGTTGGATATCCTCCTCCGTGGGCTCTCTGTATTAGTCCTTGTGGCAAGGGATCCTGGATATCCTAGTACTCAGCACAGTCTTCCTGGCCCAAGTGTGTTGTTACTGATGGGTGCCATGCCTCTGGACCATCTCCCCCACCACGGCTCTCTCAATCTTTCCGCCCCCTCTTCCGCTCAGTTCCCTGAGTCGTGGTGGGTGAGTATTAAGGCTGCCTTAATGTTGCGAGTTTAGGGGTCCTTGTGTCGCAAATCCTTGGTTTCTGTCTCATTGGCCTATCCTGTGTTGATTGAATGGCTGTAGTTATAGGTCCCTTGTTCATCTGTCATTGTCTGCTGGGTTCCCTATGGATCCTCCACAATACGACTGTGGTGGCGCCATGTGTTTTTCTTAAACAAAATGACTTTCCTCTTACCCTTACATTACGTGATTTGAAACACACAAAGGCAGCTCAGAAAACAAATGAGGACCTCCTCCAAGACAGTAATTTGCATATGTATTAACAATACCTGTCAGCTACTTCTTCAAAACCTCATTGTGAGGTACTAAAACCTTGGAAGAGATTTGAAATGTACACGAATATTAATTATAGTTTACCTTTCTGCATTGAGAAATGGCTTTCCAACATAACTCATGTTTTTTGGTGTACTTATCAATCAAAACCCATCTTTGCACTAAAATTCTCAGTTCACTTTTAGGATGTTTGGTACTCCTGGTAGAGTAGTTCCTCTGAAGAACTTAGCACACTGAAAACCCTTTCATGAGACTAGCAGTAAGCATCATCAGAACAACACTATAGGAAAGAAATAACCACAAGGGAAGGGGGGGGGACACCTGGGAAATGTTTGCCAAGGAGAAGCTGCGTAAGGGAGATATCCCAGCCCAAGTCATTCTCCAGCTATTGTTGCTTTTACTCAAAACAAGCATTGCGGTCACCTTCTCATTGCTGGGACAAAACACTGGGCCAAAAACAGCTTATAGAAGCAAAGAGTTTGGCTTATAGTTTGGAGGGGAAGCCTATCATGCCTGGTGTTTGAACTCAGCTGTCTTGTGGCTGATAGAAAGAACCCGACCAAAAGCAGCCTGTGGAGGAGAGGTTTTATTTTGGCTTAGACTTGAGGGGAAGCTCCATCATGACAGGGAAAATAATGGCATGAGCAGAGGCTGGACATTACCTCCTGGCCAACATCAGGTGGACAATAGCAGCAGGAGAGTGTGCTAAACACTGGCAAGGGAAGCTGGCTATAACACCCATAGGCCCACCCCAACAACACACCTCCAACAAGGTTTGAATTCCAAAACTGCCATCAGCTGGGGATCAAGCATTCAGAACTCATTAAGTTTATGGGGGACACCTGGATCAAACCAACACACCATATAATGCATAGTAGGAGTGGACAGTAATAGGACAGAAGTTGTCTGAGTGAACTAGCTAGTGAACAGCCAGGAAGGCTAAACTAATAAACCTCAAGATCCTCCCCTCCCAGGAACACCCCAGAGACCCACCCAAGATTACTAAAAAGGTCAAGTTGACAGCAAAACTTAACTATTACAAGTCCATCCCTTGTCATTTTGACATGAAACCACATCTCCTTACACATACTTAATTTCCACATAAAGACAGCAAGAAGATCATAATTCCACCTAACATGATATAACTATCCCACGTACAACCGAAATGTCTAATCTCCTTGCCCCCCAACACAAGGCAAGGTCCCTTAACAGCAAGTTCTGTAAAATCAAAACATTTTAACATATAATGACACAGAGTAAACATTTCCAACTACTATGAGGAATAACAAGGAGAGACTGGACCAATGCAAATTCAACAACCATTAGGCAAACATCAGTAATTGCAGATCAAGTCTAATAGCACAACCAGTTACTGATAGTCTCTGGATTTTCCAATTCTGCCCCTCCAGCTTGGCTGAGTAGCTGGGAAAACTTCCATCCTGAGACAACAGTGCTCCATGGTAGCCCTTTCATAGTCCTGGTATATGTCCAAAACATCTTCAGGTATCCATTGCAAACCATGGTCCATCTTCCAACAGATTCACATGCCGATCAAGGACTTCACACCCTGTTCCATATACTGTGACTCAGTAGCAGCTCCTGGAACCATATGCACTTCATGACCCACTCCACACATGCATTTTTCACGTTTCCAAAAGCAATACCAGCTATGTAAGACACAGGCACGTTGTTAATTCAGAGATAAAATAAATCATGAACAGCAGGTTCCTTCCTTTCAGCTATCTCCTTTCAAAAGAGTTTGCAAAGTCTGTTATCATTCACTATTTCCTGGGTGGAAACATCTCAGGCATCCTTTCCATTGCTTCAATGTAGAGCAGTTAGGCTATCTTCTTTAGGATTGCCAATGTGTTCACAATAGCAGCTTCAGTAACCTAAAGCCAACCTCTGTGCCAGTAAGTTAAACTTCCTTGAATTTTTCCAACTTTAAATGTTAAATTCTCAGTTCCATATCGTTAGCCAAACATATCAGTCCATTACTTAAATTCAACCTTTATCAAACCCTCTGGGCATGGGCAGAAGAATGCATCTACCCTTTAGTCCAGTAACACAGTTCTAATAAAGTTCTCTGCAGTTTATCCTCCTTTTTAGAAAGTTCACAAGCCAAGCCTTCAAATACAATTTTTCCTGCACTTAGCATCTCCACACTCCCACCAACATAGTCCATAAAACATGGCTTACCCCTCTGGAAGGCATCTTCAGTTGCAAGGACCAAATCCATGTCCATTCCTTCAGCACTCAAGTTCCAGAAGACCAAAATCCACATGGTCAGATTCATTGCAGTAGGATCACTACACTCTTTGGTACAAAACTGTTGTAGTCAGCCACTGGGATGAACCTCCAAACCAGGCACAGTTATGGGAGGAAAGGATTTATTGAAGCTACAGATTCAGGGGAAGTTCTATAATGGTGAAAGAGGTTGGCCCCCTTTCACAGATCCAAGCAGAGAGAGAAAAACCTATCACCAACACCATACGCACACCAACAAAACAGGCAGGAGGCAAGAGAGAGATTTTCTCCCCATTTATATAGCCTTAATGTGGGGTCTTCCAGTCCTTTCGCAGACTTGTTGACTCCCTGAGCCTCTGGAATTTCCTTCCTGCACTGCCTTCCCCTTCCCTTTCTAGCTCCCCTGAGTCTCCTTACAATCTGCCCCTTACTGAGAGGGCTGCCTTCCTGTAAGCCACCTTAGAGACCCACCCAAGATTACTAAAAAGATCAAGTTGACAAAAAAACAACCATCACACTTACCAAGCTGCAACCCAGTGTCCTGGAGTAACTCCCTGCATTCTGATGTCCACTATCCTCTGCAGCTTCTTACCTAAGAAGCACAAGTGGAACCCTCCTGTCACTTCTCAGCCCATGGGGAGCAGAACTCCTTCCCTCATGGTGACAAAAGGGAAAAGGATTCCAAGGTAACAACTGTTAACCAAAAGGACATGATGTACATGGAAGGGATCTCCCTAGGTTAATTTCCAGAACTTGGGAAGACCAAGTCCAAACATCTGCTTCCTTTACTTTCACAGAAGTTTTTCACTGGAATCTTTGAGAGGTGTTACTAGGCAGGAAAAGGGAATTGTATTGAACAAGCTGGGCGTGGTGGCACATGCCTTTAGTCCCAGCACTCAGGGGTCACAGGTAGGAGGTGAGTTCAAGGCCAGCCTGAGACTACATAGAGATTACATTCCAGGTCAGCCTGGGGCTACAGCAATACCCTACCTTGAACCCCCCCCCCCAAAAAAAAAATACAAACAAATATATCTGTGTCTTCCCACGATGTCAGACTTAATTTTTTAAATTTTTTTAAATTTATTAGAGAAAGAGGCATGGGCACTTGAGGGTTTCTTGCTGCTGCAAATGGAATTCCAGATGCATGCACCATTTCTTCCATCTGGCTTTATGTGGGTACTGGGGAATTGAACCTGAACAACAGGCTTTGCAAGCAAGTGCCTTTAACCAGTAAGCCATTTCTCCATCCCTGGAATATATTGAATAATAAATATATATGGTACTGAGGTTTTGCTGGCAGCAATTTGCTATGAAGTCTTGCTTTCCTTGGTAGTCAAGCCAAGACAAATACAGATCTTTCATTTTAATCTCAATTACCAATATGGGGAGGCTGGGGAGATGGCTCCATGGTTAAAGGCACTTGCTGTAAAAGCCTATTGGCCTGGAGTTCAATTCCCCAGTACATCATAAAGCCAGATGCACAAAGTGGCACATGTGTCCGGAATTCATTTACAGTAGAAGAGACCCTGACGTGCTCTCTCTCTCTTTCTCTCTCTCTCTCTCTCCTTCCCTCACTCCCTCTCCCCCCTCTATCTTGAATAAATGAAATGTTTTTAAAAATTGTTTTTAAGGCATAAGGTATTTATCAGTCCATGCCTCATGGGTTGATGCCAGACAGATGGTGTTATGTGTCCATAAAGTGCAGAGTCATCCTCTAGCCTCACAAGCGAGTCAAATCCTGCTTGTAAATGGAGCCTTTCAGGCTAGGGAGACAGCTTAGTTGGTAAAGTGCTTGCCATGAAAGCCTGAGGACCAGAGTTCAGATTCCCAGCCACAGCAGCACATACCTTTGAATCCCAGCTCTGGAGAGATGGAGACAGAAGGATCCCTGGGGCTTGCGGATTAGCTAGACTCCCTGAAGTGGTGAGTTCTAGGCTCAGTATGAGACCCTGACTCAAAAAATAAATTGAGGGCTGGAGGATGTCTCTGTGGTTAAGGTGCTTGCTGCAAAGCCTACCAACCCAGGTTCTATTCCCCAGTTCCCACATAAAGCCAGATGCATCTGTAAGGCTCTGGCACCCCCATTCTCTCACACTCTCTCTGCTTGCAAAAAAATTAACAAAATTATTTTTAAAAATAAGTTGGAGTACAATTGAGGAAAATACCTAACGTTGCTCTGGCCGCCACATGCATGCACACACATGTGCACCCACACATGCACATGAACACATACATGCATAGTACATACACCCACGTACAACATGGAGTCTCTTAATCAATGCACAGTCTGAAAAATCAGTTTTACACAATATGGAGGTGAGGTATAGCCCATCCCAACAGAAATGGAAACGGATCATTCGTGGTCATCTACATTTGAATATTCATGTCATCGAGCTTTGGACAAGGCCATGATCCATGGTCAATAACATTCCCATGATGGGGATACAAATACACAAATACCAACAGGACACAAAACAGCATGCCTTTTGATAACCCCCTTTACAAACAGACCGCATCTTGTTAAAATTCTCTGGAGGCAGACAGCGAGTGCTTCCCTGGACAAGACCTCCTGCGTTAAGGAGGAAATCCATGTTACAACCTAGGAAAGACCTCCCTGAAGCCAAAAGGTGAAAGAAGTGTGACCCACCTGGGGATAAATAAAATGAGAGCAAGTGTTCTGCTAATGAAATATGTACCTATGGACCTCCTCAAGTGTCCCTCAGGTCGTGTCATACTGACTCTCACTGCTAAGCTGGCTTCTGACTCAGAATGGAATTCTCTCTTACCTCCCTTTCCGTCTCTGTTTCTGCTGCTCAGGACTCTCATTTGATGAGCCTACCTGCTTTTTTCCTTTCCTTCTTCTTTTCCTATCTATCTATCTATCTATCTATCTATCTATCTATCATCTATTTATTATTTTGGTTTTTCAAGTTTGGGTCTCACTCTAGCCCAGGCTGACCTGGAATTCACTATGAGGTCTAAGGATGGCTTCGGACTCACAGCAATCCTCCTACCCTCTGCCTCCCAAGTGCTGGGATTAAAGATGTGTACCACCACGCCCAGCCTGCCTGCTTTCTTGACTTCTAAGAACATAGCATAACTTGCCCTCCTTTTCCTCTTCCCATCTTCCTCCTGCAGCAGCTGCTGAGACACCTCCAGCTTGCCTGCCCTGTTGCTCTCTTCAACTTCAATAAATCATTTTCAAGTTCCTTTCTGAGTCCGACCTTCAAGAAGGGACCTTCATTTCCCTGGTAATATGCTGTACGTGACTTAGTATAAAAGAAATTGCTAAGAGGCTGAAGAGATGGCTTAGTGGTTAAAGGCACTTGCTGCAAAGCCTGATGGCCCAGGGTTCAATTCCCCAGTACCCAAATCAGATCCACAAAGTGACACATATGTCTGGAGTTTGCATGACAGAAGGCCCTGGCATGCCCATCCATTCTTTCTCCATTTCTCTCTCAAATAATTAAATAAATATTTTTAAAAAGAGGGTTAGAGAAATGGTTCAGTAGTTTAAGGAGGTTGCTTGCAAAGCCTTCTGGTCCAGGTTCTATTCCCCAGCACGCCTGTAAAGCCAGATGCACAAAGTAGCTCATGCATCTGGAGTTCATTTGCAGTGGCTATGGGAGATATTTCACATTCACCTCACCACATCCTTGTTAATAAAGCCATCCATCAAGGTCAGGTTTTGTATTTATGTAAAGGTGAAGAATGTGTGTGTTTGTATACATGCACCCCTCCACACACAATTCTTACAAAGTCTCTAGTATTTGGAAAGACTCATACAATTATCAGATATCAGTGTTTTGCTCTATTTTAAAACAATGTGCTATGTGAATGAAAAACAAGACAGGAATAAAAACAAGGTACAGAAGACAGGTGGAATGGCATAGATTACAATGTAGAAGTAGCTGCAGGGAGTGTCAGAGAGTTCTGAGACTGACCAAGTGCGTTCAAACCACAAGCACATATCCCCATGGCTGGCAGTATTGTAACAGAAGTAAGCCAACAGGAATTTGTCATGGCTTTGGGAGCCTTTCCTCCAAAGTTCTGTCAGGCTGCTTGTGGTGGTTCACACCTGCAGAGGCTGAGGCAGGAGGATTATAAGTTTGACACCAGCATAGGCTACACAGCATGTCCCAGACCAGTCTGAACTATGTTTAAAAAAAAAACTGTAGCAATCAATCAAGCAATCAGAATAGTGTGGTTTTGATTCCAGTGTCTCCCATAAACTAATGTTCTCTGAATGCTTGATCCCTAGCTGATGACAATTAGGAGGTAGAGCCTTGCTGGAGGAGGTGTGTCGTTGGGATGCTCGTAGGAGTATAAGCTAAAGTAAATACTTTCCTCCATCAGCTGGTTGGGTGCTTTGTGCCAGCGACAAAAAGGCAACACAACAAGCTGTATGTGTTGTGTGCATGGACACACATCCTCTACCTTTAGATGAATACTCAACCTGACCTTGAGGATGGCTGTTCCAAGGATTTTAGAAAGGGAAGTTCAGACTCCCTGATGGGTTTACTCAGCCAAGCTGGCTAAGCATCTTTGAGCTTTGTTCCAAGGCTGGGGGGTTGAAACTCAGCGGTAGAGCACGTGTATGCAAGGCTAGGGTAGGGGGAAAAAAAAAAACAAGTTTTCTCCCTGTAATGATAACTGGCTATACACACAAGCTGCTTCCACAGTGTGACACCCATACCTCTGGGTGGCAATGGGGTTACCACCATGACGAGATCTACCAGAGAAGTGAGTCATGTTCAACTAGTTCTGTCCACATGCTACGAGGAAGGTTTCATTTGTGTGTTTTTATAGCCCACAATTTCAGTAAGGACCCTGTTGGTGATGTTGTTGGGCTTGTGTATCCCAGACTGGCCTCAAACTTTCTATGTAGCCAAGGATGACCTTGAACTCCTGGTCCTCTCGTCTCTACCTCCCCAGTGCTAGGATCACAGGCCTGTACCACTCCACTCCACATGACCATTACCTTTAAGAAATGAATTAATATTTTTTTGTTTTGCTAGGAGAGAGAGAGAGAGAGAGAGAGAGAGAGAGAATGGGCACACTAGGGCCTCCAGCCACTGCAAATGAATTCCAGATGCACACATCACTGTGCATCTGGCTTTACGTGGGTACTGGAGAATCAAACTCAGGTTGTTAGGCGTTGCAAGCAAGTGCCTTAACAGCTGAGCCACTTCTCCAGTCTGACCATTACCTTTTGAAGGTTCTGAATTCATGCACAGGTATTGATTTTAACTCTTGGTCTTGAATGAACTCACCCAAGTCCTCATATCCTAAGGATGTCTAATTTCACATGCATAAATCCAGGAAAGCACATTCCCCTGCTATTTTCCCTCCTCAGGACGACATGTCCACATCCCCTATATTCACGACTTTGCGTGTCTGTCTACTACAGCTATTGCTCATGACTAGCTATGTATCATTTTCTCATTCCTTTTCAGTGTTAAGCAAAATGCTTCTAAAATTATGTAACATCACATTTCTGAGAGTAAAAATTATCTAAAACATAACTATAATCTTAATGGACTGAAAACATTTAAATTTTGCTAAAACAATTTTAAAATTTTGAATAAAACAATTTCTACAGAACTGTAAAAGCAGAGGCTATTTTGAAAAATGGAGATAGAAATGGACAGTGAAGGAAGGACAATCACACGCTTAGCTACTGATGTTGGTGGCCACAGATAAAGAAGGTTCTGGTATGGGTCTCATCCAACTGTGAGCCTATCTTTGTTTTCTCTTGCTGATAATGGCCAGACATCAAGCAAGTCTTAGAGCAAAGATGTACGTTTACAGCCTTGGAGGGCAGAGATCAAGGGGCTGCATCTGGAGGCGACCTTCAGGCTAGCGACCCCTGAGTTCGTATGCAAGTCACAAAGCAAGAGACATCTCTAGATCACTGTCCCCTTATTTTTATAAAACCACAGTCTTCAGTCATGGGACTCGACCCTGATGATTTTATCCAACCCAATCAACTCTCACTGTTAATCTCCACCGCCAGATTACATTTCTTCCCTCTTAGTACCTCACAGTTAGAGAACATTCGCGTGAATACGCTGGGCATCCCAGCCATTTGGAAGGCTGAGGCGGGAGGATGGCTTGAGTCCATTTTAAGAGCAGTCTGGACAAGGTAGTGGACCCATCTTAGAACAAACAAAATTTCTGCATATGCACCACAAGGAATACTTGATTTTTACTTACTTGCAAGTAAAGTAGAGAGAGAGAGAGAGAGAGAGAGAGAGAGAGAGAGAGAGAGAGAGAGAGAGAATGAGAATGGGCACACCAGGGTCTCCAGCCCCTGTAAACAAATTCCTAATACATGTTCCACTCTGTGCATCTGGCTTTATGTTGGTAGTGGGGAATCGAACCAGCATCCACTGGATCATTAGGCTTTGCCAGCAAGTCCCTTAACTGCTGAGCCATCTCTCCAGCCCACGAGATACTTTTAAAATAGTATTCAAAACAGCAGTGTTACAGCCCTTAGAAAAGTCACTTAACTTCTCCTAGCCTTAGTGCCTTTATCTATAAAATGAAATAATTGACATCAGAAATGCACAACAAAATCTCGACATATGTTGCTTGCAATCACTGTGAATATAAAATAGTGTTTTAAGTGGCTGAAGAGATGGCTCAGTGGTTAAGGCACTTGTCTGCAAAGCCTAACAACCTGGGTTCGATTTCCCAATACCCACGTAAAGCCAGATGCACAGAGTGGTACATAGATCTAGAGTGTGTTTGCAGCATCTGGAGACCCTAGCGTACCCTTTCTGTCTCTCTTCTATCTCTCTCTGCTTGCACATAGATAAATAAAAAATATTTCTAAAAGTAATTTATTTATTTATTAGAGAGAGAGAGAGAGAGAGAGAGAGAGAGAGAGAGAGAGAGAGAGAGAGAGAGAGAGAGAATTGGCACACCAGGGCCTTTTGCCACTGAAAATGAACTCCAGACACATGTGCCACTTTGTGCATCTGGCTTTACATGGGTGCTGGGGAGTTGAACCCAAGTCCTTAGGCTTTTCAGGCAAACACCTTAACCACTGAGCCATTGTCTCTCCAGCCCCTAAGAAATATTTTTCTTTTCTTTTTTTCCTTTTTTATTTTATTATTATTGTTGTTGTTATTATTTGGTGTTTTTTAAGGTATGATCTCTCTCTAGCTCAGCCTGACCTGAAATTCACTATGTAATCTCAGGGTGGCTTTCAACTCATAGCGATCCTCCTATCTCTGCCTCCCAAGTGCTGGGATTAAAGGCATTCGCAACCGTGCCTGGCCTAAAAAGTATTTTTTTCTTTTAAATAATGTTTAAAGAGTCAAGCCAGGAATGATGGCTTGCCTTTAATCTCAGCACCCTGGAGGTTGTGGCAGGAGGATCATGAGTTTAAAGCCAGCCTGGGCTACAAGAAAAAAGGAAGGAACAAAGAAGCAAAGAGAAAGGGAGGGAGGAAGGGAGAGAGGGAAGAAAGGAGGTTTAGGAAGGAAGGCGGGAGGAAGGAAAGCAAATAGTAGACCCATGCCCACAAAAATTCCTCTGCATATAAACCCTTCTACTTTGAACATGGGCGCATGTAAGTGCAAATATTTCTAGCCAAAATTAGCCGCTCCTGGTTCCCATGGCAACACCTTGCTCTGTCTGAGGAGGAACGAAACATAAAGAGGGTCTATAAAAGATTTATGGTCACTTGGTTGAGATCATCTGTGTGGGTTTTGAGAAAAGGGGTTATCCTAAACATGTGGTAATAAAAACCTAAAGTGTTATCACCTATTTCCCTTGGGAAACTAGTCATTTTTAATTGCTTAATAATCTGTTTCATTTTCAAACAGGCCTACGTAACTGTCCTGAGTATGCTCATCAGGGGACATTATAAAAAATAAAATCAGAGTGTTGAGAGTGAGGACAGAAGAGAGGTTCAGGTTTGGAACTTGTGGTTGGTTATCTGGGAGATGTGGTTCAGCTTTGAGTGGTGACAAATCAACTGGTCAGTGGTCAGTGCTCTGGTTCCTCACCGGGAGGCTGAACAGCTAAGAAGACCTTGGTGTCTTACTCATTCTGAACTAAAGAGGCCTTCAAGCACTCCCTCAAGGCATTCGAGGTCTTTCCCAAATCCATTATTTCCTCCTTCTTTCTCTCCCCTTCTCCTCTTTCTTTTCCTCTCTCTCTCTCTCTCTCTCTCTCTCTCTCTCTCTCTCTCTCTCTCTCTCTCTCTCCACTTTGCACATGCCAGGCAAACATTGAATATAAACTCATCAATCCCTAAATCAAGTATTTTCAAGCAATATTTTCTGATAGGATTTTCCAACCCTTGACTCACACCAATTTCTCCAGCAAGATTTCCCTGTTTCATGGCATTTTTAATAATCTGTGGGTCTACTTTTTTTTTAGTATCGTAGATTTTTTGACTTGCTGCCAATCAAAGCCTAGTGAATTATAATTATTATAAGAATTCAAATCCTCTTTGGTTAAGAATTTTACATCCTTTCTAAACACATGTCAACATGTCACAATTCACTCCCGAGCAGATGAAAAGGAAAGGAAAGCAGTACAGTCCACGAATACTTTGAGCCTCTACAGTATAAACACTCGCTCGTCAGAAAGTCTATGTTCTCATCTTAAGGGAAGAAGGATTTATTTCAGCTCACAATCCGAAGGTGCAGTCCATTGTGGTGGGGAAGGTGTGTGGCTGTGATGTCAGAGGGTGATGCTGCTTGCTTATGTCTCTAAGGATCAAGAAAACCTATTCCACACAACTTTCTAAAAAGCTAACTCCTGGGGCTGGAGATATGGTTCAGTGGTTAAAGGCACATGTTTGCAAGGCCTAGTAGTCCAAGTTCAAATCCCCAGTACCCATGTAAAGCAGATGCACAAAGTGGCACATGTGTCTGGAGTTCTTTTGCAGTGGCAAGAGGCTCTGGTGCACCCAAAGTTTCTCTCCCTCCTCCTCCTCCTCCTCTTCTTCCTCCTCTTTCTCCTCCTCCTCCTCCTCTTCCTCTTCTTCCTCTTCCCTCCCTCCCACTCTCTCCCTCCTTTCTGATTGTAAATATATAATTTTTTTAAGTTGGGGAGATGACCTAGCCATTAAAGGTGCTTGCTTCAAAGCCTACCAATCTCTGGTTCAATTCTCCAGTACCCACTTAAAGCCAGACAGGTGTTCATTTGCTAGAGGGAGACACTACCTTAGAAAAAAAATATGCTTAGAGAGAATTTGATGAGAACCCCCTTGGACAGGGTCCTTCCAGAATACAAATACAAATTTATATGTTTCTGTGACTTGGTTATGAAGTGAACTGCTCTAAAAGGTCTCTCATTAATATACACCTTCCCCAGAACCGTTCTGTCTGGGAATGTGAAATTCTGCTTGCAAATATATGTATGCACGCATTATGAATGCAAAGAAAGGAGGCCAAGGAGACTCCCAAGGTGGGGTAACAGCAAAGTAACTAACTAGGAAGCTGATCCATGTTTCCTTCTGTCATGTAAATACATGTGTGCACCTTTGCCGGGTGTGGAACTTGGTTCAAATATCCACGAGATTTCACAAGTGAAAGAGTGTAGTCTCAATAAAGGGAATTAAACAGACATTTCAATGAAAATATACAAGACATATGCATATATATGCATGTTTCTGAACCCCTTAAATATGTATTATATATATCCTATTATACATAAACAAATATTGTTGCAGTTAACTTCTCCTTGCAGGCAGAAAGTACCTGACCAAAAGCAGCTTATGGGAAGAAAGGGTTTACTTTGGTTTACAGACTAGAGAGGAATCTCCATAATGGCAGGGAAAATGATGGCATGGGCAGAGGCTGGACATCACCTCTTGGCCAACATCATCAGGTGGACAACAGCATATATATATATATATATATATATATATATATATATATATATATATATGGAGTAGTTTTTTTTAAATTTTTTTTTTATTTTGCGGTATGTCATATGGAGTAGTTTTTTTAAGTTTGAGAATTTTGGGTATGTTTCAATTCAGAAGAGGAAACCCTAAACATTACATATGTTAGGGAAACATTAACATAAAAAGTCAATAATGGTTTTAAAACAATCTTGAACCAACTAAGGACAAATGCCTTATTTGGGCATCATAGCCTTGCACTTGGGCTATGGAACTCTGGAACTTTCTTATACAGAAGTGGACAAGCTGCTTCTAGGAGAGAGAAGCAGGGGAGCTAGCTTCTGGTACACTCAGCCCGTCCTTAGTTGATTCAGAGCAATTGCATTTTTAAGAGGCCTGTGCCCTTAAAATATTGGTTTAAAAAAGCATCAAGATATTACCAGTTGGTTCAAGTTTAGCTCTGTGACTCAATGCTAGGAAGTTAATTGCAGATTAAGATATTAGGGAGGCTTTGTGGAGCAAAGTTTTAGAGACCAACAAAAGGAAGATTCAAAGCTCACAAGATGTAATAAAAGCTTTACTGACTCAGGACATTATTTAGCTTTGTTGTTTCCTAAAAATAACTTGTCTTTAAGAGAACAGTATTTTCCTTGTCTTTTCTTTCATTGACATTTATTCCTTAAGCCTTAGTGTTCATTTGTTTATTTAGATGCATCTCTGTGAGTGTTCACTTTGATATCTGCATGTCATCATCATGCATTATTAATTAGTTAATGAATAAGTAATGAACAGATGAAGGACAAATAGTTTTGAATCCACAGGATTGGAGTTAGAATAAAGTGACCGACTGATAGAGGCCCGTGGCTTTGTTCTCCTTGTATAAGATCAGGGCAAAAGGAACTGAGGGACCAGAACACTGTATCAAGATATTCTAAAACACCTCAGATAAATTGTACGTAAAATATTTCTAAAAAAGAAACTTGTAGGGTGATATCACTATTCAAGAGGTTGAGGCAGGAGTGAGTTCCAGGCTAGTCTGGGCTACAAAGCAAAAATCTTATCTCAAAACAAACAAACGAAACAGAAAAACACACCACCATCCCAAAAACTTGTAGGAAAACAAATATCTTCTCTGTGGCTGTCTCTTAACCTTCATTTTAGTGTTTGAAACCAGTCTCGCCATTTCTACCATGTCTTCCGTTTTCATTAGTAAGTAGCCAAATACATTAGACAAAAATTGCTGAGAAAAATCACATTTGGGACTCGGTGATTGTCTTGGAATTCTTTAATGTTTCCTGTTTAGAGAAATACAGATGAATAATATTTTTCTTATCTTGCTCAAAAATGGGGATTGACAAGATTGTAAGGTTTCATTCTCCTCATAGTTGTCCATGCCCACAGATAAATACAGCATCAATTAGACACTGAATCAAGGGTAGTTTGTGAGACAAGTCAACATAGCCAGGTTATGTGGCCAAGAGCTGAAACGCCCCACTTTACCAGGAGAACAGAAGAGAAAGCGTGGGTTTTGGAACTGGGCGCCAGACATGGGTTTGAGTCTCATATAATTTTTCCAAGTGTTAAATCCATGAATTGAATTTTTTGTTGTGTTGGTTTTGAGACAGGTTCCAACTCTATAGCCCCAGGCCTTGAACTCATGGCTAGCTTTCTACCTCAGCCTCCTGAGTGGGGACTAAAGGCATGCACCACCATACCTGGCTAAAATCTAGTAACTGAAAAGGGAGATGGTTAACTACACATAAATACTCTATCCTATCATAATAATTAGCATATGATGGATTTTTTAATATTTTATTTATTCATTTTCAAGCAGAGACATACAAAGAGAGAGAGAGAAAGAGAGAGAGAGAGAGAGAGAGAGAGAGAACGAACACCAGGGCCACCACCTTGTGGATCTGGCTTATGTGGGTACTGGGGAATTGAACCCGGGGCCTTAGGCACTGGAGGCAAGTGCCTTAACCGCTGAGCCATCTCTCTAGCCCATGATGGATGTTTTTAAATAGTGGATCCTAGAACTCATATAGGAAAAACACTAAAAAAGTGATAAGGGACCTAGAGCAAATGACCTTGTAACTATTGCTTTCTAGGTCAAGGAAGTAATCCTTACATGGCCGAGGGGGTAACTGACAGTATGTACTTAGCACGAACAAGGCCCTGAGCTCCATCCCCAGCATGAGAAGGGGGTAAAGCTAACCAGCCATGTGCTGCAAGAGTGACTTTTCTGCCCATCATGGCATAGGTAATTGTGATGATCCCATAAGATTACAACGGGCCTGACAAGTTTCTACCACCTGTGACACAGGTGTGCCACAGAGCTGTCTGAGCACAGATGTATTTCTCCCGTGTGTGTGGCGATGCATGTGAGAAACCTGTGGTGCTGCTGGCTATACAAAAGTAGAGCCCATGCAATTACGTAAACTCCGGAGTTCTTGATCATGATCATACCTTTATGTTTCTGATTGATGGAGTCCATGTGCTATACCTGCCCTAATCAACTTAACATGAAAGGTTTATTGTGGCTCATAGTTATAGAGGTTGTGGTCCATGGTCAGTTGGGTCTATGGCCAGGAAGTGAAGGAAAGAGAGGAAGACAGCATTCCACAGTCCCCTTTAAGGGTGCATCCCCAATGAGCTAACCCCCTAGGCCCTGTCTCTGACGGTATTCATTACCTCCCAATACTGCCACACTGGGGAAAAAGCCTTGAACACATAAACTGCTAGGGAACATTCCTATTCCAAACCATAGCACTGACCTCATTCCACTGTCAGGGACAATAATAGTTTTTCTCTTTGCTCCTGATTAATTTTTTTCTCCAGTGCTGAGGACTGAACCCAGATGGACATGGTACATGCCAGACAAGGGATTTACCATGAGTTATATTCTCAGCCTCTGGGCTCCCAGCTCTAACTCTTGGGCTTTTGGTTAGGGCTCCCTTGATACTGTCATATTGGCTAGAGCAACTGAGTCTGCAGTCAGCACTCTGCACTCAGGTCCATGTTAGCTCCTGATATTTGGAGGTCAGTGTTCTCTCCTGTGGACCACCTGGGAACAGTGTCCTCTACTCCATACTTGTTCCTGGATCTGGGTCCTATTTCATCCCATCCTGGCAATGGGACCCTCAGTAAAATCCAACTTTTGAGTCCATATTCTTTTGGTATTTTGTTTGTTTGTTTTTTGTTTTGGTGTGTGTGGGGGTCTTGTTGTGTACTCTAGCTGACCTCAAATTCATGATCTGCCTATCTCAGCCTCCTGAGTGCCCAATGTCTGAGTCTTATTTAAGTACCTAGCTGATAGAACTGGAAATGTGTCTTGGTCCCTCTAGTAGAAAGTCCCACATTGCTACGATGAATATTCAAACACAGTTTTATGGAAGGAAGGGATTTATTTCAAGCTTACAGATCCGGGGGAAATTCCATCAATGATGGAAGAAGCGAGCGCCCATTCATAAACACAGAGAGAAACCACTACCAGCCAGCAAACACCAAAAGTCAGTAAGCATGAACTTGAACCCACAGCAAGCAGGACCCCAGGACTCAAACCTCTCTGCATACCTTTGGACTGGAATTTGGATCCACCCCCAAACACACCTTTGGTCTGGATCCCAGGATCCGCCCCCAATGACACCTCCTCCAGCCAGGTGGCTGGAGACCCAAGTTGCAAGCTTAATAAAACACCTGAGTCTATGGGGGACACACATTCAAACTACCACAGTCCCTTTCGAGAAAGTGCAAAAAATGTAACATTGCTATTAGAAATTAACCTGCCTTCTTCCCCCAGTGGCTAGTGCCCTGAATCACACACAGTTGGATCTGCAGGAGTCTGGAGACCCCAGGTAGGGCAGGATTCGTTGTGTCATGACCTGGGCACCTGGAGGTCTACAAAGGCCTGGCTGTACCTGGAGTCTACTCTCAGAACTGACCCCTGTGGCTACTAACACCCCAAATGAGCACAGTCCCCACTCTCATGGGGAGTGACTGCACTTGTCCAGACCTCGCTCTATTCTGAGCCAGTCTGCCATGTCTCCTCTTAATAAATAAATAATAAAATATTTCTTTAAAAAAGTAACAAAAGAATGGTACAGTAAGGCGACTGAAGATGCCAATAACTCACTGTACATTTCAAGAATAAAGGATTTAGAAAGTGATCACCATGAAGAAATGAGGAGACAGATATGCCTAACCTGATTTAAACACTCTACACTGTACACATGCATATACACTGTGACTATGTAGCACTTACTTTCTCATTGCTGGGACAAAACACCACCAAAAAAGGGAGAAAAGGGTTTATTTATGCTGACGGTTTCAAGGGGAAGTTTCTTCACAACATGGCACGGCAGAACAGAAGTTGCGTATCACATCTTGTCACATCAGCTGGGAGGTGGCTGCAAGAGAAAGTTAGCTAGTGAACACCCAGTATGGCTGGACTCATGAACATCAAGCTTGGCCCCCAGTGACACACCTCCTCCAACAAGGCTCCACCTCACATAGGCTCCACCAGCTGGAGATTAAGCATGAGGTTTAATCCCACATTCACATTCAGTAAGTGAAGACATCACATTGCCTTATGATTATATACAATTTTCATTTTCATTTAATTTTTTCAGTACTGGGGATTCAATGAAGGGCCTCAAGCATGCTAGGCCCTTCGTTGACTCCCCAGGATGCTCAGCCCACTGTCTAAAATTTCTGTGTTTTTATACAAAAGTTAAAAAATAAATTTAAAAATATTTAAAAAAATAAAAATAAATAAATTTAAGTTAAAAAGCCTATGCCAAGCTGGGCGTGGTGGCACATGCCTTTATTCCCAGCACTCGGGAGGCAGAGGTAGGAGGATTGCCGTGAGTTCGAGGCCAGCCTGAGACTACATAGTGAATTCCAGGTCAGCCTGGGCTGGAGCGAGACCCTACCTCGAAAAACCAAAAAAAAAAAAAAAAAAAAAAAAGCCTATGCCAATTCAATAGTTATTTTTTCACTTTATACTATTGTAGTTCCTAACACACGTGCCATTTAAAAAATTGCAATTATACACTCAGCTGTTTTTACAAACTATTATACATATTTCCTTATTTTGATATTCTGACATGGTGTAGATAGCATTTATTTCAATGAATTAATAGTATTTCATTAAGCCAATATGCAATTATGAGCTATGTTTTATCAATATGTGAGATAATAAACACCTTGGGGCATACAGTTCTCTCCAGTTGCAGTAATGATGGCTCAATCTAAGTTTCCAAAAGTTAAAATTTAAAATGACATGTCAAATTACTTTTCCAGTTTTCTTAATTTTCCATCATTATTCATATAGGAGGGCTTCAACTCTGAAGGTTTCAGTAATTTGAATGTGTGTGTATGTTTGGGATTGAACCCAGGGCCTCACATGGGCTAAAAGTGTATTCTGTTATTGAGCTATAACCCTCCCCCCATGGCTTTCATTTGCACTAATTATGAAATAGCTACCGAGCTATCTTTGATGCAATTGTTTGGAAAGCCAATAAGTGGGGAAGTCACAGTTGCTGTACAATGAGATTATAAAAATCTCAGATTACTTTCAGATTAGAGAGAAGAGCTAAGGTACTCTATCAGATGATAGTTAGTGGACACTGAGAAGTACTGTTCCTGACTTAGCTTCCTATCAGTTCCCTAAGAGATAATGTGATATGTAAAATCTACACATTTTACAGGTGACTCTCTTCTGACTTGATTATATTTCTCCCTCACTGATAAAATGATCTCATAGATGCATACCAAATCCTGGCAGCACAAAGGGTATATGGAACAGCTGTGCCTCGAAAGGGCACAGGACTCCCACACAGAGGACCTGGGTTCAAGTCTTTCACTGAACTAAAACTTGTCTTCCACATTAGCTTATTGAGGATCTGTTTTAGACGCTTCACAAGACTGCTGAGGATTTGTCTGCAAAGGCCCTGAGATGCAGGCAGAAGCATCTCATTTTAAAAAAAATTATTTTTATTTTCAAGCAAAGAGAGAAAAGATAGGAGAGACAGAGCCTCCAGCGGCTGTAAACAAACTCCAGATGCATGAGCCACTTTGTGCATCTGGCTTTACGTGGGTACTGGGGAACTGAACCTGGGTTGTTAGGCTTTGCAGGCAAGCACCTTAACCACTGAGCCATCTCTCCAGCCCTTCTTTCTCTTTGATCCAGGCTCAACTGTTATCCCACCAGCAATGGAAACCACACCCCACCCCACCCCTGTTGCTTTTCCCTTCTGTTTCTCCACCTTTCTGCTTTCCCCATAAAATCCTTTTCTTCACAGCTCCAAAATCCCAAGACAAGTAGGAAGTCTTTTCACTGTGACGTCTTCAAAGGAAATGAGCTGGCCTTGGCCACCACACTTTCCAGCAGGACCACAGTTTGCAGTAAGCTATTGTTGCCGGGTGTGCTGGGGGTTAGGATTTAGATAACGCCCAGCAAAAATTCCAATGCACCCCAAATTTTAAGGAGTACCTGAGTTCTTGTCTACAAAGTTAAGGAATTAAAATCATAGACAACAAGATAGTAGGGTATAGTGGGAGACTTTATTTAAGGGAACATGGGGAGTTACACAGTTCTCTAGCCACCAGTGTGGGAAAAACACGTGGAGAATTTAACAGAATTTATGTTCTTTAGCTAAACAAGCAGAAAGGGGAAAGATCATGAGAAGAAAAGATTCAGGTGGAAGAGAAATCTGAGGTGGGGACTGGGGAGACCTAACTGGTCTCTGGGGAATCAGAGGTCCTTCTTCTAGGCCATGTGGGTGAGGAAGAGAGGCCGGATTGTTGAGTCAGTATTTCCTGCCCTAGGTGGGCAGGGAGACCATTGATTGGTTCATACCTGACCAATAAGTTTTAGCCCCTAGGTTTGGGCTCTGGCTAGACACCGCCCACTCAAGGGACAGGTGTCTATGGAGATGCCTGACCCATCACACTATGGCCACACCCTTTGGAGATGGGTCCAGTGCCCAAGGCCTTTTATGTGTCTACATCACCCTAGCATGACATCTGCTATGCACTTTCATTTAATTTTATGCTCCCTCCCCCGCCCTTATATTCCCTACAAGGCACATTCCATAGTATTTTGCATACAGCTACTATAAACACCAGAGACTGTCAACTTTCCCTTACCCCCAAGCAGGCACTCCAAAACCCCAGTAAGTAATGAGTTTTAAGTAAAGCAGAGTGAGAGGAAGAAAAATCTAGCCAGTCAAAGAAACAGCTTTGCCATGTCTAAATCTGCCTGTTTGGGGAATGGAGCCCAAGGCCACCCTACTTCTCTTGTGTTCCACAGGGTTCCAATACTGTGCACGTTGCTGCTCTCCAGTGGACAGGCAAGAGGGGAAGGTCTGGGCCACTGGTTATCGTGGGGGAGTCTGAGCTGAGCCCCATGGCTCCTCCCCTGTCTGATGCAGGTGTGAATAAGGTATTGTTCAGTATCAGTGGCCTGAAACTTACATCATGAGCTGGAAGCCTGAACAAAAGCTTCCTCCTTTGCTTACAGCTTGTGTAGTCCTTGGGGGCGGGAGGGTGGAGATGGGCCCCTCTGTGTTTGGTATCCACCCTGAAATTCAAAACCTGACTGGAAAATAAGCAATATCAAAACCCACCCTATAGCCTCACCCCCCAAGTTTTAGAGGGTGGTGTGTGTGTGTTTTCATTTAGTCTTGGTTTCTGTGGTAACAGACAGCAAATAACGTTCGTGGAATCTGAGTTTTGGAATCCTATGGTTCAGGTTCCTAGAGCTTTTGGAAATCTTCAAAGGGGTAAGAGAGGGAGTCAAGTGATTATGAAAGCATGGGACACCCACCCTGCATCTGTGGGGACCGGAGGGTTTCTACACACAAGCCTGTCTTCACTGAGCTCCTGCTGCTACCTAATGAGGCCTTAGAGGCCTGGGGATCCCTCTGAGAATAGTACAAGCACCCAAATATCCCTTCAACATGGCTTTAAAGGTGACCACTGGGTAACTTCTGCTTTCCTTGGTGTCTGGCAGAGGCTTCCAGAAGCCTCTTTTGTCATGTAAATTTCTTTTAAAAAACCTTGTGCCAATGAATAAGTTAAATACAGCTACTTCAGCCTGGGGTGTTCAATATTGTCTTTAATGATTAAAGAGGCTGATTCCAGTGGGAGCAAAGCCCACACTGCAGAGCTTATTAGGTTTGAAGCATTTTCTAGAAGAGTGTGAGGGCAGGGGCTAGGAAATGAGACCAGGAAAAAAGTCAGCTCCTGCAGACACCCTTCAGGAGCAAGGAGCTCCTTTATTCATTTGCATTTGAGACACAGTCTCACTCTAGCACAGGTTGGCTTTGAACTTGTGGCAATCCTACTGCCTCAGCCTCCCAAGTACTGTGATTATAGTGAGAGCCACCATGTGTAACTCAGGAATAATAAGTGCATGTATGTGCAGACGCACGTGTGTGTGTGTGTGTGTGTGTGTGTGTGTGTGTGTGTGTGTGTGTGTGTGTGTGTAAGCCAGGTTCCATACACCTTTTTGAGGCAGGGTCTCTCATTGGCTGGAACTCACCAAGTCTGCTCTACTGGCTTGCCAGGGAGCCCCATGGATCCGTTTGCCTCTACCACCATACCTGAGTTTTTTGTCATTGTGACAGTTTCAGACAAACTCCATAGACCACCTCCCCTTTGGTGGGAGGTGTCTCTAGCCAGAGCGCAAACCTAGATGCAAACCTGATTGGTCAGGTATAGACCAATCAGCTGTCTCCTCTGACTTACCTAGTGGAAGTTTTAAAGCTTCCCTAGAACAAAGGGCGGTCTCTTCCACGTGGCATCCTAGAAGGAGGACTTTCATTTTCCAGGAAAGGCCTCCTCACCTCAGGGGGGCCTCAAGATCGCTCCACATAAACTTTTTCTCATGGTCAGAGCTCTCTATTATCTTTCTTTTCCTGCCTGTTTAATTAAAATACGTAAATTTTTACTAAAACCTCTGCCACGTGGTCTTCCCCACACTGGTGGCTGGAGAACTCTGTAACTCCCCATGTTCCCTTAAATAAAATCTCCCATTATACCTTAATATCTGGTTGTCTATGATTTTAATTCTTTAACTTTGTAGACAAGAATTCGGTTACGCCTTAAATTTTGGGGTACATTGGAATTTTTGTGGGCATTATCTAAATTCTAAGCACCAGCTCAGTCCTTACAACATGAGTTCTGGGAATTGAACAGGTCCTCATTTAAAAACAGAGCTATCTCTTCAGCGTGGTAATAACATTTTTTTCTTTTCTTTTTGGGGTTGGGAGAGAGAGACACAAGCACAGAGAAAATGGAGAATAACATTAAAAGTATTTTTATTGCGAGCAGAGGTAGAGGACAAGAGAATGACACACTAGGTGAACTCCAGTGCTTCTGGCTTTACATTGGTACTTGGGAATCAAACCTGGGCTGGCAAGGAAGCATGTTTAACCACTGAGGCACCTCCCCAGCACTGGGAATAGCATTTTTAAAACTTAAAGACTTATGTGGCTTATCATCATGTTTGTAATGTCCCTCTGTTAAGTACTCACCCTCCAGTAAAGAACTTTAAACATTAACCAGCTAGGTGTGGTGGCCTGTAATCCTAGCCACTGGACAGGCTAAGGCCGGAGGATCATAAATTGCAGGCCAGGCTGGGTTAGTGGTGAGACCTTGGCAATAAACAAAAACAAACAAATAAATGTCAAGCCTAAGCATGCCCTTTAGCAGTCCAGGAAGGGAGGCAAGAGGCTGTGCTAGGAAGGAAATGGCATGAGACAGAAATGAGACAGGTGACTACTGATCAAAGGTTCCAAGCAGTGTGGTTTGAAATGAGGCTGCAGGCCAGCGGCAATGGGCTTGCGAGCTTGTGGCTCAGAGACAGGAGTTCAGCTGCTCTGGCTACACCCAAGGAAGATGAGAGTGTAGGCAGGAAGGGAAGGCCACCGTGTCAGGAAGGGAAGGTCAC
>PVHP010002025.1:69768-96173 GCA_004024765.1 Zapus hudsonius | reverse complement strand
GAATATGCTTCATGATACAGACTCAAGTGTGCAATCCTAAGTGCTTCCTTAGCCCTCCCATCCATCCACAAAACACCCAGCATCCTCTCCATTCCCACCTCTTGGAGAAAGCAGCTGGAGTTCCAGTTGCTTGCAATCAGGAGCACTGATGTTCATAAATAAATATCAGTACTCCTTTGCTCGAACTGTGGGGTGGGGTATGGAAATTTCTCCTTTATATCCCCTAAGGGAGTGTTGTTACTGAATGTCGATTGCTTTCCTTTAGTCTAAATTAATTAAATGACACATTATCTATTGTCGAAAACAAACAAAGATCATTTGACACAGTATACTGTAAATAGCGATTATAATGTGCGATCTTTCCTGAGAAAGAATAGGAGACAATGTGTTCATTCAGACAGCTCCTGTCGGAGATTGCAAGGCTGTCCTCTAAGTCGTAATCTGTTTCCTTTTTGGCACTAATGTAGCAAACTCCCCAGCGATGTCATGCCAAGGTGATGGTACAATCCAGTGTGAGGAGGGAGTGGATGAGTCTTGCTATCTTAAATGTGAAAACAAGGAAGCAAGCAGTGGTTTCTTATTTGCAACACAAAAAGCAGGCTGTCTGGAATGCATTGCTCTGTCTTCTTGTGCCCACTAAATGCATGAGACCCAGGACGCAAGGCATGCTTGGCTTTGAAGCAGTTCCATCCATACTCAAGGCTCCGTTTTCCCTTCAAGCTGGCCTGGGAGGAGGTGGTGAGATGGTGATGGGCATCTATCTGTATGTAAGTGGGAATTCATAAGCACTGCTTTATTTGAGCTTTGCAACAACCCTGGGAGGCTTGGGTTTTCTTCTTCCTCTTTCTCCTCCTTCTTTTCTTCCTCCTCCTCCTCTCCTCCTTCTCCTTCTCTGTGTAGATGAAGGAAATCAGGCTCAAATATTTTATGCCTAGGCATGAGTAGAGGAGGCATCAGGGTCAGACTTGATTATGGCCATCCAAAGCCAGGCCTATCCCACCACAAAACTGCCACCACTGCCCACGACTTCATCTGTTCAACCAGACATGAGCGGCTGCATTTGCTTCTCAAATGTCAATGTCAGTGTCTATCAAGAATTTATCACCTGGAAATTAGTAAATACAGTATCTCTTTCTAATTGACCGCATGTAGCCATAAGCTACATTAGCTTGATTACAAGCAAACCTCCCCATAGCACACTTAAGTGCCCCCAAGGCCAATGTACCAGTAGCTCTGTGAAATCAGGACATACCAAAGAAGCGATACAAGAAATATCATAGATGCCTCTGCAAAGGGTCACACCAAATTACTGGATTTAAATGGATTTTGCTTTAAATAGCAAGTTGTTTTTTTTTTTTAATCTAGGAGAAACTATTTCAACTGTATAGACAGTTAAAATCTTTGCTTTAGAAAGTCAGGCTAAATAGGATACTAAAGGAAACCAGTTGAGTCTTAAGAAATAGCAGCATGTTTGTATAAAGAAAACAACTCAAATCTTCTGAACTCTGTCTTTTTGTTGTTGTTGTTGTTTTAAATGAATAAACAATAAGACCCAACATCCATGAGTTACATGTCGGAAAGACTGTTACGACTCTCCTAAGCAATTTAATGATGTGCAAACCTTTCTGGAAACAAAGGATAAAAGCACAACGTAGAACTCTTACCTTCTCTGCAAACAAGTAAGTATGGTCACATTTAAGAGACCGAGAAGTATCTTTTAAGTGACTTTTAAACCCATTTCTTTCTTTCCTGCTGTGTTCCCTACACCCTATCACCAATTTTCTAAAATTCTAAACTTCTAGGCACACGGCGGCAGTAATTATTCTAGTAAGTAGGTGAACCCAGATGTTGATAAGATCAGCATGTAATAATAACGAAAACAGACTTGCTCATAAATACTATTGAATTTATTGAGTTTCCTGGAGCTATGCTTACATAATAAGCCCAATGCCCAAGTTTAATTAATCAACTTCAGTCCAGTTCTTCCATTTGTCCTGTCTTCCAAACCTAATGTGTTCTTCATGTGCAAGAAGTCCTCCCAAAGAGCCCACACATCTTTTCTCTTCAGGTTTGGATGGGGCGAGAAAAAACCAGAACAAAATAAATGTAACATTTACTTGATTCAGATCAATGTAAATAAGGACATTCGGGTGACACGTGTGCAGTATACCTACTTATGTGTACTAGTGCCCGTGTGCTCTCACATCTATCTGCGTCATCTCCTTTCATAGTATTTAGGAAATGTCTCTATAAAACGATGAGCCTTTGTTTTATAGTTGCATAGTTATATAAATATGACACAAGTAATATCTGACCAATAGCAAGCATTTTCGCACGAGGAACTCCCTTTTCAACAAACCATGTCTTCATGTTTCTCTTCCATTTCTATGTGCACACATGCATTATGTAGCTTTATTTCTTCTCTGATACATTTTTGCCAATTCACATGTTATTCAGCACTGAATGACAAGTTTTTATGCACAGTATAGGCGATCCATAGCAGTCCATATTCAAATGACCTTTTCTGTCCCCATCCTAATGCTTTCAGAGACAACGATGCAATTATTCTCACTGGCCTATCATTGTTCAACAACTTTTGAGCTTCTGCTGTGTAAGGGACTTCTGACAGCTAGTTCACACAAACATGTCAGCTTGGGTGGACATGGGAGATTAGCATTTGAATCAGTGAACTCATTAAGGTAGATCAGATGTACTCTTCACTCTGTAGAGAGTCTGAAAAGAACAAAATAACTGAAGAAAAGGGGGAATCTACCCCTTTCTGGTATATTGTCACTTGAGCTGAGAGACCTCATCTTATTTCCCTCAGTCCTCAGGCTGCCATTTTCACCATCGTTCTTCTGGTCTTGCCTTCAAACCTAGGCTGAATTATACCACCAGCTTTCCCAGCTTGGAGGTGACAGACGTGGGATTTTTCAGCCTCTAGAATCATGTCAGTACCCCGTGTATTGTAATATGTAATAGCCATATATATACATATATTACAATACAATACAATATAATACAATAATATATATTGTGTTTTATATAGATAGTATATACACACACTATTGCATATTGGTTCTCTTTCTCTGGGGAACTCTAAGACTTTATATTAAGGTTGCTATTAAACTTGTTTTAATTTGTGGCTATGTATGTATGGTGTGTCTGGAGGTGAGAGGACAACCTTGGTTCCTTCTACCTTCTAATATTTTTTATTTTTTATATTTTATTTATTCATTTTCAAGCAGAGAGAGAGAGAGAGAGAGAGAGAGAGAGAGAGAGAGAGAGAGAGAGAGAGAGAGAGAACACACCGGGGCTACCACTTTGTGGGTCTGGCGTATGTGGGTACTGGGGAATTGAACCCTGGGCCTTAGGCACTGGAGGCAAGTGCCTTAACTGCTGAGCCATCTCTCCAGCCCCTATTTTTTATTTTTTAATAAGTAAAAACTTTGTATGAACAAGTGATGTGTTGGCAACACCATTCCCCTCCTCCCTGCCCCCTTTCCCCTGAGGGCCCTCCTCAGTGGGGTTGCTGGTATGCTCCAGGGGACTGAGGGTTATGAGTTGTTCCAGCAGCAGACAATTATGGAGGGGAGCAATGCCTCTGGATATTCTCCCCACCATGACTCTTACACTCTTTCTGCCCCCTCTTCTGCAAAATGCCCTGAGTCATGGTGGGTGAGTTTTAAGTATGCTTTAGTGTTGAGCTCTTAGCAGCTTCTGAAATTTTGGAACACTTGAGTTTCCCTGGTGTCTGTCTCCATTGCCCTGGTGCAGGTTGTCAGGCTCATTGTGGAAGCAGCACTCTTTCTCATCTCACTACTGCCTCTGTGGTTTCACCGGGGCCCTAGCTGATGTGTGAGGGGTGGTTCATCTCCTGCCAGGGAGTCAGCTGTCATTTCTGATCTTGTTAGTAGAATTGGGTTGTCCATGGTTCTTACTGTCTTCTGAAAACTATAAACAGATTCTCCAGTGGAGAGTGAGATCAACATAGGTCAAATGGGATAGGTCATTGTCAGTTTGGAGAGATTATAATGGGTGTAGCCTCTCTTTAGACCCATGGTTCGTAGAAACTTCCCCTTGGAATTTAGATTCTTGGTCTCCATAGGAATTTGGCTTGGATCCCAGTTCCAGCAAAGGGTTCCTTGTTACTGAGTGGTTACTGTCGTATAGCAGTGTCCTCTGCTTTCTCCCAGCATTGTTGGCCAGTCTCCCCTGGGAGCTCATGCAGCGCTTTCCAGCACTACGTGGGCTAACCATCTGGGAACTGGCTTCCTTCCAGATTACAGCTGGTTCTTTTGATGTAATATGATGGCAGCCCATGGTGTCTTCTGCCATAGGGTCTTATCTTTTACCTTGGGAGGGTAATCAAGTGTTTTGACAGAAGTCTGTCTTGTTTTGGGAACCTTGTAGGTCTCTCTGATCAATAACTCAATGTGGGTAGTAACCAGTTTCTGCTTCTGGGAGTTACAAGTCAGAGCCAATTGTATTAGGGTTGGACTTTATCCCACGCTCTTAAGTGCCCAGATGATACCCCAGATTCCTTTGGAGTGTTATATAATTTAGCCTACTGTCCAAGAGTAAGGATTCTATGGTACCAATTCATTTTGGATTTAGCTTTGTATATATCTCCTCCTTCACCTTTTGAGACCAAGTCTTGCTTGCTGTTTTCCCATTGCTGCTACTGAGCTGCTGGTTTCTTCTGGCTCCCCTTCTGGTAGTGATAGGTGTGTTGGGATTACAAATGTGTACGCATCTAGCTTTATGTGTGTGCTGAGAAGGATGGAATTCAGGTCAGTAGATTTTCAAGCAAAAGCCTCTTACTGCTGAGCTATCTCCCCAGCCCTCGCTGTTGGGCTTCTCATGCATCTCAAGTGTGATAACATTTGTACACTTAGAGTAGGTTTCATTTTTGCACTCTACAACATTTCGTGCCGAGTTTGATAAATAACATTGAAGTTGGCTGGAAAATCAAGCCAAAGCACAAGGCAGTGCAGCTGGTGAGTGGCCTCTTGAGATAGTGAGTTTCTTCTGTGGCACATAGATTAGCTCCAAAGGTCATTTATAAAAACAAGTTCAAGGGTGATTTCAGGAAACAGCAGAGTCAGTAGCACTATTTTTCTCCCACAAACCAGGCACAGGATCTCAAGTGGAAATCTCAGTCCTTATGTATGTGATTTGTAAAGGCAGTTTTGTGAATCCAGAGCAAGACACTGTAGCTCATATGAGTCTGAGGGCCTGTTGGGAAGCTCATTATTCCAAGGAATCCTCTCAGCCCTGAAGTTCAAACATCTGCTGCCAGAGCAGAGAGGTTCTTCTCAGATGTCCAAAGAGGTCTAATGTGCCTTGAAACTCACGATATTCTTGAAGAGCCTGCTCACCTGTAGCTCAAAATGTAGTGGAGTGGTTATTCAAAGTCCCTCAGTGCACAAGGACCAAGGATCAGATTCCAGTCTTGGCCTCCACTAAAAGCCCTTTGGGGGCTGGAGAGATGGCTCAGGATTTAAGGTGCTTGCCTGCAAAGCCTAATGACCTGGGGTTTGAGTCCCCAGTACCCAGTAAAGCAAGATGCACAAGGTGGTGCATGCATCTGGAGTTCATTTGCATTCTCTCTTTTTCTTTTTCTACTTGCAAATAAACAAGTAAAAAAATTTTAAAGTCCTTTGGGAAATCCTTTCTTCTCTTTTACTATAGTCTTTGAACTGGGAGTTCTGGGTTATCATCCTCAATTTCATTCTCCTCCCTGTTCTGGGACCTGGAGGCTGATTGCCATGCCCTCCTTACCTTCTTGCTTCTTGAGTTTGGTGGATCAGAGGGGCTGAAGAGAAAGACTATAGCACTAGCACCTACCCTGTACACAAACACACACACATGTACACACGCACACACTCACAAATGCACTTGCACACACATGCACACCCACACACATGCACACAACATGCATGCACGTGCACACTCACACACATGCACACGTACATGTACACATGTACACGTACAGGAAAATCACACTCATGCATGCATGCATACGCACATGCACGCACTCCCTGTGGGGTGTCGTCGGCTCTGGTTGTGGCTCTGCTGTCCTGAGTGGCCAGTTCTAGCTGCAGGCTGAGGGCTGGTAACCGCTTTCCATTGCAGCTAGTCCTGGAATGCTTCAACATCCCTACTCCTGCTTAGACTTCTGTAGAACAGTCCTTTCAACAAGCTTCCTTTAATTGAGCCTTTCAAATATGCCCTCTATTTCCTGTGGAGACCCTGTCTGATGGAGTCTTCTAATATGTATAAGAAAGGCTTCTGAGCAGTAAAAACTCTGAGATCCCTTTCAGCCCCACTGTTGTCTGTCCCTCTGACCATGCTAGGTTTGCTAGTAGACGCTGGGTAATTTCACAACCACAGACATGCTCAGAGGATAGTAATCTGCTTTTCTAAGGAGGCCTTGACTTTCAATTTTGTTATTTTTAGTCAACCTAAGATGACTTTAATAGTCAATCATCATCCGTTATAGGAAACTGCTTATTCAAAATATTTGGCTTGGAGTTGGCAAACAGACCCCAAAGCTAGTTCATTTTATCCTGGTCTTATTTAAGAACCTCTGGCTTAAAAAGCCTATAATTAATTAGAGCACCTTTCTTTCATTTGCCTGATTCATGAAGTCCACTTGGCCCCAGTCAGATCCCTGCCGCCCCGTCTGCAGGTTTGTCAGCCGTCGTGCTGGATTCTGTCCATCTGGCCTATCTAATTGTAACCGCTGGGATGTAACTAGACTCTGACGGCATTCTTCTTTTTGAGTAATGGCATCAATGAGTTAGATTAGCTGTCATATTAAAGTAGCTCTCTGCTAACCTCTGGTAATATGAGAGCATAGTCACCAGCAGCCTTTCTTTCAGTTGGGTAACGCTGTCTCCTGAATGCACACTTCGAAAAAAGGCAAGAAAAGAAACAGAAAACACAAGGAGGGTTGAGGGTGATTCGCTATTTTATTTTCTGAGAGGTTCTTCCACCCTTCTTAAAAAATAAAAGAATATTAAGCAGAGCTGTTGTGAAGCTTCAGAACAGTGAACTGGGAGAGTGAAGCTAGCTCTTCTGAGGAGGTGAGGAAGGGTGACACAGCCTGGGAACATCACACCTGAGTCAGAAATCACAGCCACGGGGGAGGTGACAGGATCAGTCTATCGATTTTTACAGGCTTTGTTTCACCAGCATTAAAATAAACATCAGCAGATTATTTAATTACCATCCTTTATCATTCATCCAAGATGAAAATGCAATTTCCAATTTTACATCTCCAGAAACATGGGTTCATGCCATCTCTACCAGATTTGAAGGGCATGTTTACAAAAATGCCTGGGATGGCGATTTTTTTTTTCCTATTTAAAATGGATCAACTCTACTTTGCTTTCAATGTCTTATGATGTCAATATATTTCTCGATGAGCAGGATTTGAAAGTAACAAACACAGGTTTCATAAGCTGATGTCACCTGTCATAAATTTAAATTTTCCAACCTTGTTAAACTCACACTCTTGTACTTAGTATTGCCATGGTCTCCGTTGTCTTTCTGCACTTGCCCTGAAGGCAGGAAGATGGGAAACGGGAAAATCAAACTGAGACATAGATGAGAAGTGAGAAGAGCTTGAGTGGTCTATGTTTGCATACAAAATTCAAAGCAGCAGCCCTTTCTTCCCGTGTGAATGGAGCAGCCGAGGAAAGGTTTGGGTTAACAGCAATTTTAAGGAAAACAAACTCATTCAATGGAGTGAAAATGTTACAGACCCAAAAGTTATTCTTCTTTAGTGTTCTCTTCTTCCCTCCCTTGATCCCCTTCTCCCATTACCTCTCCCTCCCTCCTTCCCTCCTTTCTTCCCTTCCTTTCATTTGTATTCAGTAATGTAGGCTGTGCCAGTTATATAATAAAATGATATAACTAGGAACACTGGGGCATAATTGAACTCCTTAAACATATATTAATTAGATACTAGTCACAGCATCTTGTCCCATCTTCAGTGATGGGAAAGGGTGACGCTGTGTTTGGCGTGGCCTGCTAATGTCCCATTAGTGTAAATACACAGATTAGATTTCTCCTTCTTTGGCAGCTCACTTCGGCTGCTTTTAGCAGCAGCAGCTGCTGCTCTTACCACCGCTGCAGTGTGGTACCACCAGTCCTGCTCTGTCTGCCTTGGTGGAGAGTTGACTTGGTAAACTGCCAACTCCAGAGAGGAATCCTACAGTAACAGGATGCCTAGGGCCATGGCATCACACACCAGATCATCAACTTCTGTCTAAATGAACAACTCTGGTAACTGTAGTAAAATAAAACCTTTATAATTAAATGCTTCACACAGCCAAGCAGAGAAAGGGAGAGGCAGGGACTCTTCCTAATGGAGATGAAATTCGAAACCCATAATGTAGCTTCATACTTCCAGCAATGTAGTTGCGATAAACAAGACAAGAAAGTATTTCATACTTCAGTCTTTATTTACTTGAAAATGCCTTTCTGATTTTGCTCAAGTATTCCAAGCCTGGGTCCTACCGCAGACACAGGGTACCAGCACTTGCCACAATCATGGTCCCACACGCCTGGCATCCGAGCTTTTCACCATGGAAATGGCCCAAGAACATGGAAACCCACCAGAGCAGATCTTTTTTCAGTGTATCTTGAATATCTCCAGGATGTGGGATTCCATAGCTTGCCTGAGAAGAGTATCCCATACACTTGATCCCAGACACAATGCTTCTCAAGTTTGAAGAGGGATCCTTTCCTCTTCTTTGCTCCTCTGAGAAACAGAAGACAACTAATTCACTGTATGAGGCCCTGTCTTCTTTTCTATAAAATGAAGTGGAGATGACCTGTAACCTTCTTTGTCTCAAAAATTCTGATTCCTATTCACTGACATTTTGGCTTCTCATCAAAACCAAAATGAAAGGCTGCTATTTGAAGATAGGAGTTTGTTAAATGAATGAAACATGCTCTTTCTGAACTCTGTGTCCTCAACCAAGCATTCAGATCTCAATTTCTTCCTCTTTCTCCTCCTCCTCCTCCTCTTCTTCCTCCTCTTCCTCTCCTCCTCCTCCTCTTCTTCCTCCTTCTCTCCTCTTCCTCCTCCTTTTCTTCTTCTTCTTCTTCTTCTTCTTCTTCTTCTTCTTCTTCTTCTTCTTCTTCTTCTTCTTCTTCTTCTTCTGGTATGGCCAATTCTTCACCATAAAAATAAAAATTTTTATAAAAATGTAAAAAGAAACATAGTAGAAAGAAAAAGGCTTCCATGCCACATTTATAAATCACACACACTGGAACAAGTGATTTCATTTCTATGCAGTTTAGTTTTTAAATTTTATGATATGTACTAATGAAGATTACCTCAAGGATTGTTGCATCGTGTATTAAAGAGCCTAGTACAAGCTGAAAAAGCATGACAAAGATTTGTCCCCTTCCTTTAAGTAAAGTCCTTTTGACTTACTCTGTTCTTGTCAGAGATTATGGATGTCACAGCTGATTTGCTCAGTCCATTTGTACCTTGAGTTTCCTTCTAGTAACAAGACCCTAAAATGAGCTGCCTCTCTTGTAGCCATCGGGAGAAAAGTTCTGGCCACAAATGTACGCCAAAGGGTCATTCATTACCTTCTCAAAGGTCTCATCAAAAGGAGAATGACCACTATTCATTCTTCATCTTTCGTGTTGCTTTGAACATAGATGTTCTGGCCGGTACTGCTTTTTCCGTTTTCACCTCCAGGGATGGAATTACAAAACAGACATGGCAGAATAGAACATTGGAAGGAGTTTGGGTGACTTAATTAAGATTCTGTGTAGGCTCTCTCTGCCTACATATAGACTTCCCTCGTTGAAGAAATATAGCTCTTATGAGTCTGCTCTGTGGCCACCCTCTTTTCTATACCCCCAGACTCAGAAGATAACACACATGGACAAAATATGCATTAAACTTTAGCTGATAATTATGTAGCAAAGGCTGGCTTCAAACTTGTAATCCTCCTGCCTCTGTGTCTTGAATGCTGAGATTACAGTCATGCTTCGTCACACCTGGCTAAGTGGACATTACTTAACCACTGGCATATAATCATTTTTCCCCATTATTGTTGACTTTGAATATAGTACTACAATCACAATGGTGCTTTACACCTAACTTGTAATGCCTATTGCTTTTTATTAGTACTTGTAACTAGCTTGCATTATTTTCACGTTCTTTTTGCTTTTTGGCATTTTCTCCAACAAGTCAATGACATTTTCATTTGAATTCACTTTTCCAAACTCATTATCATTACTCATTCATAGCAGTTTAGAAACTAATATGATAGTATTAAATAACCTATAGATTCCAAGACCTAGAACAATTTTCATGGTAGTGATTATTAGTTATGTGATCTTGAACAAATAGGAAATGTAACTCCTTTGGGCCTCAGTTTTCATAACAGAAAATCAAAGAAATAATATTCTCGCCTTACTGACTTACGTATACTGAGAGTCAAGTCCTTGAAGTACATGAAAATATTTTGCAAAACATACAGTGCCATACAAATGTTGATCATTATAAATACCTTTTGGATCTTCTAATGTAGGAGTCACATTCTAAGTTTCTCCATACTAATAGCAAATAAAACTATGAGAGGGGGGTCACTTTAGAGACTTCGATATCTCACCATTTCTAATAGCTTCCATTTATTTTTGAGGGTAGAATGAAATTTCAAGACTTCATTTCAGATAGCAGGAAAGCAGAATATGGACACAGACTATGCATATTTTTTTGCTTTTGAGTTGTTTTATGTCAAGGGTAAATATTTAAGATCGTAAATTTTAAACAGTGATTCTGAAGACTTTGGGTCGTTGTCCTTTCTCCCCACCCCATACTGGCATGACTCTCAGTGCAATCTGAGGATGCTGCCCTTGAAAACCTGTCACAAAGGTCAGTGAATCTTTCACAGCTTGCCAGTCAAAGTGTTAGTAAGAATGGAGATAACTGATATCCGTTTTTTCCCCTCATTGTCCAGGTGGGCAATCATAGCAAGGATTATTCAAGCTCTATTTTCTCTTCAAAAGCTATATTGATTACCGTATAATATTTCCTGGTGGTTCTGATGAGCTGGAAACACCCATTTGATATTTATCACTTTCATAAAAAAGGCAGTTACAAAGAAAGCTCTAAAACCAATAGGCTTCAGTAGAACTGAACTTAAAATTGTATTTAGTAATCTTCTATATCAGAACCTTACAGAACCTGACACACCAATGTAACCTTTTAGAGTGACCATATATATCCGTTATCTGGGACGGTCCTTGCTTATATCTATGCTCCCAGCAAAATTACTAATAGTGCCCCACTTTGCTTTCTAAAGCAACAGTAAATTATATACTTAGATAATAGAGGCATTTTATTGAGATGTTTGAATAAAATTGGGTGCCTTCATAAATTCCAGGCAAGGTCCAATCTTTTAGGCACAATGTGCTGTCTACAGAGCCTTTCCAATAACATGTCTTATAATCTGTATTGTTGAGAGCCAAGAATAAGCCTGACTAACTCACCTTCTTCATAGGAAAGAAGGGCTTAAAAATATCAGCACCTCTGAACCTCTATGTCAGAAATAAGGACCAGACAGTAAATACATCAGTCTTTTCAGGCCATGCAGTTCCTCTCAGCTACTGAATTCTGCTGCTGTAGCACAAGCATCTATGTGGCTGTGTTCCAGTGAGCTTTGTTCATGGAAACAGGAGGAAGGCCAGTTCAGGTCTGTGGACCTCCGTGTGCTGACCCCCTGCATCAGTGCCATAATCTTTGCTCTTAATAACTAACTAAATAGTATCCATATTGGCCAGATTTCTTTTCAAGTACTAAGAGGAGCAAAAAGCAAGCAGTTGGCCTTAGTTAGGTAGTAATTAATATCATGGAAAGACATCCCTATTTTCTATCAACAAATCTTGTATTCGTCCAGTCATTGACACATCCTGTTCAATCCAATGAGTTCCAGTTCATGTTTAATCTAATGGAGAACAATGAAGACGGTCCCTCGTTAATAAAGGCAACACGAACGCGTGGTGCTTTGATTGCTGCGGAATGGATCAAAGGCAGGCTTTTGTTGTGTAGGCATTTGAAGATTTGTTTAGTCACTAACATTTTACAAAGAAGTTTCATATAATTCTGTATCTGTTTGTATCTCCATGGGATGAGGGAGAAGATCCAAATAGACTTTGGGGAAATCCATCTGAAACACATACGTAAACAAGTTTGCCTCTGGGAAAATAAGAGTTGGAGAGAAGGAAGAATTGGAAACACGCTGGAACATCCAAGGAAAGACCATCACCATCACCATCATCATTGTTTTAAGTCAAAACAATGGAAGACATACAGGAAAGTTTTGAATCAAATAAAATAAATCCTGAAAGCGTACTCAGACATGCATAAAAAGCCCTAGATTATTCTCTTGCCGTGTTGGGAACTATGATAATACAGTATGATGACAGTGTGTGTGTGCCTGTCTGTGTGTACGCATGTGTGCGGCGTGTACACAGGAATTTGAATTAGCAAAATGTCAAGACCAAGATACTGAGCATATTAAGAAAAGAAATGTATTCAGCCAATGTAAACAAACCAAGTGTGACACGCTATAAATGACAACATGCCGATTCATTTCTTGCTGTCTGACCTGGAACATGGAGGGCCTGTCAGGCAAGAGTGGACCATCTTTCTTGGAGAGGCAGGTGCTAGGTGCAGCCTGGGGGCACAAGTGGACCACCGCTCCTGGAGAGGCAAGCGCTAGGTGCAGCCTGGGGAAAGAGGAAACATGAAAGCCGATCTAGATTTGCCTGCAATGACAGCTGCATATTAATCTAAAGAACTTCTAAAAAATCAAAAAGACATTTTTTCAGCAAAATACACCCCTAGAGCCTCAATCATAAAGCAGGGGAATAAACTTGAAACAGGATTGATTTCATCTTAAAGGGAATATTTCTTTGAAATGCTACCCACTGTAGTTGTCTTATTTGGTTTTCAAGTCTATAACAAAATTGTGCCATATTGTGTCAAGTAAGAAGATAATATAACAGCTTTAAACAAATTTTGTAATTATGGGATCAATCAAAAGTGCATTAAATTTGTGTGTTTTTAGGAAGTTATGCTGTTGAATACTAAGTACCTGTAAGCATCAACCTTCAGTTTTCACTTCGGTGTCAAGATCCTAACTCTAAAAGGGTGAGTTTGCCCCTAATAAAACTTACAGACCAGAGGGATCCTATCGGTTTCAGTTGTTTGGAATTCTCTGGAAAATAATTGGCACTGCTCTTTTAGGGATTAGACACAGCAAGGGGACAGACCCTACCCACAGTGCTAGTGTGTGGATGGTTAGCATACATTGAACAGGTTTTCCTGGGGCACAGTCTCCAAGCCTCTAAACACAACTAGTAACTCGTGGTGAGGAAAGAATTGGCAAATGGGTTCAATTTCATTTGATTTTGGCAAAACTATTTTCCCCACCCCCCAGCATTTGATATTCTTTCATTGGAGAGGCAAAGAGGATAGAAAGGCCTCATAGATATTAAAACACACACACACACACACACACACACGAGAGAGAGAAAGAGAGAGAGATAGAGAGAGAGATAGAGAGAGAGAGAGATTGAGAACCAGAAAGACTTCTTGAATTCCCCACTCCAATAATTAGGATTCGGGCACCCCATCCCTTTCTACAGTCTGCAATTTCTTCATCTCTAAAATTAGGGGGAAGGGAAAGAATGGATATGCCAGGGACTCCTGCCACTGTAAACTCCAGATGCATGTGTCACTTTGTGTATCTGGCTTTACATGGGTATTAGAGAATCAAACTTGGGCCATCAGGATTTGCAAGCAAGTGCTTTAACTGCTGAGCCATCTCCCAAGCCCTCATCTTAAATCTTCTTAACTCCATCCCCACTTACACTCTTCCTTTCAGAAATTCCTTCTATCACCACACGGCTAAATTAAAAAGTATTTCATTACTTGCTTTTAGTATACATTGGTGGTGTGTCTCCACAAGCCCTGAGCATGGTTAGGAAGCAGTGCTCTACACCAATTCAGGTTTTCTTCCCTTCATTAACACGTTTCCATGGAGGAAAATTCATTTAGAGCTTGTTTTCTTCTTTTGTTTTTTGTATTTGTTGAGATAGGATCTCCTTAAATTACCCAGGCTAACCTCAAACTTGGGTTTCTCTTGCCTCAATCCCCAGAATTCTGCAATTAAAGGCATATCACTACATCTGGCTCTTTTTCTGTTTACTAAAAAAAATTCCCTGCATGCAAGAACTGGGAAGATGGTTCAATAGATAGGAACACTTGCTACAAAAATATGGGCACCTGAATTCAATCTCAGCACACATGTAAAAAGCTACGAGTGGTTTAGCCCCAGAGAAGGGCAGAGACAGGAGGATGGGTACTTTGGCCTACTAGTCAGCCAGTTTAACTGAAAAACAGTGTGCTCCAGGTTCAGTGAGAGACTCCAGCTTGAGGAAATAAAGTAGAAAACAATAGAAAAGGACACCTACTGTCTTTCTCTGACCTCTGCATTCATTCACTCAAGACCCATGCATCTCTATACACAAACATAAAGCATGGTAACACAGCAATACTCAATATGCAAATAAAAATACATTAAAAGGCTCCCTGCATGCAAAGTCCTGGACAAAGTATTAGCCAAGATTTATCTGTCATTTAAGACAAGATTGACCTTAACCAAATCTCTTTTGAAAAATGCACTGAAGCATGAAGTCAACAATGGCTACCACTTATCACATGAGCTTTACATGAACCCCGAGGAGTAAATAAGTAAGGAATGTGGGAAAGAAATCAGAGCAGTCCTGCCTTTCTCTGGTCACCCAGAATCACAGCCTAAGCTACTTTAGATAGCACATTTGTGAACCCCACACTCCCATTTATGAGTAAGGAAACTGAGAATTAAAGAACCAAGTTATCTGTGGGTAACCAACTATTTTTTTCTGATTGGGCACAATCCCATGGTCTGGAAACTCAGACTTCAGAAAAACGTCCCACTGCTTTCTGGAGAAAAATAAGAGTAGCCTTGCACACCAAAAACAAAACAAAACAAATGAAAAACCTCTCAAATTAATTTGTATGGCCCCTTTAATGCAAGCTGTCTCACTCCTATGTGGAGAATCTGCTTTATATTACAGAGGGCAGAGAAAATGAAGGAGAACCAAGATTCATTATTAAGACAAGATAGCTGACTGTCCACAAGACATGTCACCTCTACCACATCTCCAGGGCCCAGGAGAAATTGCAACCTGAATACTGCTCTTATGGCTAGCCTGACAAGCAGTTCCAGGACAATGTGGACATTTGCCGCCACCAACCAAAACCTAGAAAACTAGAAATCCAGAGGCTACAAAGAACTCAACACTAAATCAGACTGCCAACAAGCCTTCTGTGGCTTAGGGAACATTTTGGAAGAGGGCTAGAAAGCTTGTAAGAGTCACAGAGCGGGTAGGAATATCCTTAGGTGTGGTCTCCCACTACCCCCACAGGGACTGAATGAAACCTTCATGTCCCCAGAGTGAATACTATAACTCTATTGAGGAGGGCATCCAGGGTAATGGGAGCTGGGGCAAGGGGTAAAAAAAGTGTATAACCTGTTATAATTTAGTAAAAAATTAAGTTTCAGAAAAGAGCCATAGGCTGGAGAGATGGTTCAGTAGTTAAGATACTTGCCTGCAAACCCAAATGACCTGAGTTCGATTCCCCAGTACCCATGTAAAAAAAAGTACAAAGTAGTGCATGCATCTGAAGTTCATTTGCAGCTGCTAGAGGCCCTGGCATGCCCATTCTCTCTCCTTTTCACTCTCTCTGACTCTCTTTTTGTTTGCAAATAGATAAATAAATAAATAAAATATTTTTTAAAAGAACCAAGTCATAAACTGAGGACCATATATGACTACTTTTGTAGACAGCTTTCATGTTACTGAGACAAAGAACCCAACCAAAAGCAGCTTGTGGAGGAATGGGTTCATTTTGCTTTACAGACTTGAGGGGAAGCTCCATAATGGCAGGGAAATGATGGCATGGAGCAGAGGGCCACTGTCCTGTTGTTGGCCAACATCAGGGAGGACAACAACAACAGGACAGTGTACCAAACACTGGCAAGGGGAAGCTAGCTATAACTCCCATAAGCCTGCCCCCAACAACACAGCTCCAACAAGATTCCGATACCCAAACTGCCATCAGCTGGAGATTGGCATTCAGAACACTTTCTTTTGTGTGTGTGTGGGGGGACACTTGTATCAATCAATACCTATCAAAGCAGAAATACAGAGTCTACAGAGAACTCAAAACTAAATCAAACCACCAACAGGACTGCCATGTCTCAGGGAGTATTGCAGAGAACGGGGTGGAAAGATTGTTAGAGACACCGAGTGCCTCTAGCCCCCACAAACTAGTAATCATACAGATCATGCAATCATGCCCAAAAGTCCTCATGGTTTTTCTTTCAACTGATCCTTAATACTGCCATAAAACACACACACACACACACACACACACACACACACACACAATGGTGTAGAACATTCACACTGCAAAAAGAATAGTAGTGGGCATAGCAAAAGCAGATGGAACCAATATAAGATTTAATACAAACAGGGAAAATATCAAACTCTAAACCCCAAGTCCAATACTAGCCAGTGAGGGTCTCTTGGAATTCCAATTCTGTCTCTCTAGTCAGGCTACCCACAGTCCTGGAAAACTCCATCTGGTGCTGGCAGCTCTCCTTGGCAGCCATCCCATAGTCCTGGCATTTCACTGGGTCTCCACTGCAACCGTGGTTCAGCCTCATGGCTTCATTGGGCTTCCATGCAGGCAATCCAACACACCTGCTTCACACTGTCCATGATTGTTTTCAAAGAACAAAACCATGTTGCAAATCTAATGACCCTCTCTTCCTGCATTGTTTATACTCCATAATAACATGTGGGCTGTCAATTTGTTAATCCAGGGGAAACAAAGCCAACTTTGAAGAGCAGGAAACCTCCTGCAGCATTGAGGCCCGTTACTTCAGAAAAGTCCACATTCTTCCTGCTGTCCCAATGCGGATCACCTTGTCCAATCTCAGTGGTTTAATCTCTCAAACAATTGCAGCTGAATGGGCAGCAGTTTCAGTCCAAAGATTTTCTTTCTTTTTGTGGCATCTCCATCTGTCCACACCAGTCCATATTTATGTAAAGCAACCCTGCACAAGTTCTCAGGACACAGGCAGGCAGAAAGCAGCAAGCCTCTCATGCAAACTGCTTCTAGATCAGTCCTGACAAAGTTCTTTCTCACCCTCATAAGTCAAACCTCACAGTCCGTAGTTCTTACTGCATTCAGGTCTTTCAACTCTGATCAGAATAGTCCATCAAGCTGAATTTACAGCACTGTAAGGCATCTCTTAGGCTGAGATTTCAAACCCTTCCACATTCCTACTGCATATCAGTTGCAAAAGGACAAAGCTACAGAATCAGGATTGTAGCAGCAAAGACCAACCCACTCCTGGTACCAAACTGTTATAGTTAGCTTTCTCATTGCTGTAACAAAGAACCCAACCAAAAGCAGCTTGTGGAGGAATGGGTTTATTTTGCTTACAGACTCAAGGGGAAGCTCCACGATGGCAGGGAAAATAATGGCATGAGCAGATGGGTGGACATCACCTCCTGGCCAACATCAGGTGGACAACAGCAACAGGGGAGTGTGGCAAACACTAGCAAGAGGAAGGTGGCTATAACCTCACAAGCCCATCCCCAGCAACACAACTTCAACAAGGTTCCATTAATGAAACTGCCATAAGCTGGGGATCGAGTATTCAGAACACATTCTTTTTTGGGGGACACCTGGATCAAGCCATCACAACTACTAAGTAATAACTAGGATGTGAACCTAGAGTTCACACCCTTGATACTAGAATCAAGTGTTCCTTGGCATCTGTTTTAGCTTGCAAAATAGCAGTGTCAGAGGCTGATTGTCTTCCTCGGGTTTCACTAGGAAGGCTCTCTTACTGCTGCCTCATAGAGTGGAATGGTGGAGAGAAGAGATTCTCTGTAGCAGTGCCCTAATGGTGTAGTTTCCAGTTGAGACAGTTCCACCTAGAACCTATTAGCCCCACCCCACACATATTAAATCAGTAATTTGTAAATGGGTCCTGCAGGCTGTGATTTAATAGGCTTTACACGGAATTTGAATGGGGCTGAAGTTTGGGAACCACTATGCTATAACTCCAGACCCCCTGTTTTCAAAATAAGATGTGAGCTGTGTTACTTCTGTTTGCCCCACCATTTAAGTCAGTGTCTAGGTATGCAGCCAGTCCTGGAAGAGCTGGAAAAAATAACATGAACACCATCAAAATATTTCCTCGAAGAAGCCTTACATCAGTTTTTGACTTCTCTAAAAAGTAGACAAAACACACTCTGTCCCTTCCTGACAACAGCATGGAAGCCTTTTAATTAGTCCACCCTGGAGGAAATAGAGATGTGCTCGTTAAGTAATTGCTCTGATTACCAGTGGGCAGGGGTGTGCATTGTTTCCTGATGCATTTTCTAGGAGTGCACAGTGCTACCCAACCGAAGGCTTCTTACAGAGGATGTGCACATAAAAGAACTCCACAAGCCATGTAGAGGAGTGGGGGGTGGTACTGATGACAGGAGTAGTGATTGAGCCAAACACATACACACACACACACACACACACACACACACACACACACACACACACGATCATACTGTGAAGATTGATCAGTGGCCTGTATTTTAGGAAAATAAGCATTAATATTCCTGAAAGTTCCAAGGAAATATCAAAGCTTACTTTACTCTTCCAAGTTTCAATTGCAGGGAGTTAAGTGTCTATGTTTTACAAAAGGTCCTATGAAAGACAAACAGACCCAGGTTATAGGATAACAAAGTGTCTATATGCATGTTATTTACAGGAAGGTCCCATTTTACAACTGTGTGGCTAATCCTAGCACACACTAAACCATGGCAATAAGTCTGAGTAATGGTAGCACAGTTGAAAAGATTGAGATTATATTTTCCTTCGACCTCCGCAATTAAATGGCTTCTCTGGCATTCTGATGCCCTTGTGCCAGTCAGTAACTTCTTTCTGAATCCACGTAAATTGGATCAAGCCCAACAGCTGTTAGGTCTTTGGATTCAAGCCACAGAGGCTGATTCCAGAGATCCAGTCCCCACAAAGTAACTTAACAAGATGGAGGAAACAGGCTTCAGGCTAGACTTCCTGTCCTTTAGTTTAAATTTCCAAGACCAAGAATTGAATTAGCTTAGTCCCATTAAATTAGGTTGGATGAGATATCTACCACTGGTCTACCTCCTCTTCAGTGATAATCTCTGCAATGAGCGCAGTCTCTGAGGAGGGGAGGGAAGTGCAGGCGCTCTAGGTAACATGGGTGATGGGCCTGATAATGAAACACCATTGTTAAAGTAAGTAGTCAACATGATTTTCTCATCCTCTATATCATGCACATCATTACAACATTTTTATTTATTTAAATGAAACCACTTTCTAGAAGAAACTCAACTTGTTATGACATAACCATGAATTAATTTCATTACATAGATAGATAGATAGATAGATAGATAGATAGATAGATAGATAGATAATTTCTATTTATCTCCCCCAAGGTCAGGGTGAAATTTCACTTGCTCATCCTCATGAAGTTTGGTGTGACCTTGTGACTTTTGGACCATAAAATGTAAGTTGAAATAAAGGCCACATCTGGTAGAAGCTATTAAAAGCAGTATGTGGTGTGGCCAGGTGAGCCAGACTTCTCTAAGCTGCTGACACAAGGCAGCCCGTTTCTTTCCTAGAATCTGAGGAATGATCAGACTTTGACAGTTTCAGGCAGGTTCGCAGATTCCAGGCCTGACTCCCCTCCCCTGAGTGGGAGGTGTCTAGCTAGAGCTCAAACCTAGATGCTAAAACTGATTGGTCAGGTATAGACCCAATGGCTGTTTCTCTGACATACATGGTCGAGGTTTTAAAAAGTCACTGAAACAAAGTCCAGCCTCTTTTCTTCCTGCCACATGGCTCCCTAGGAGAAGGACTTCTGAATTTCCAGGCCTCAGGAGGTAAGGCCTTCCCTCACCCTGGCCTAATGACTGGAGTGAGAGGGGCTCAAGATCTTTCCCACATGAACCTTTTTTTTTTTTTTTTTAAATAACGACATAAAAGGTCAGATTGGATTAGGTCAGATTGGACTAGAATCAATCTGAATGTCCTCATTTTAACTTAATCTTCTATTTTCAGGCCCTCTCTCAGAAAACAGTCACATTATGAGATACTTGGAACTAAGGCTTCAACACATGAATTTAGGAGGACACAGTTGAGCCCCACAAAAAGCCGCAGTGTGGCTCTCTTCACTTTCACCAATCATATTGGACCCAGGCTTCTCCCGATCTGTGGTTTATGTCATACGTCTCCCTGTTTAGGACACTAATGAGAAGCTAGGGGCCTTCTTCCCACATGGTCTGACCAGTACCAAGTATCATAAAACTCTTCCAAACATTATTTTTCCATTTGGCTTAGCTTTTGTATTGCTGTGTTACTTGGCTTCTTCTTCATGAACCTGCACTCAACACAAACTCTCAAACATATTCAAGGTGAATATGATATCCAGTTCAATCTCTCATTCAGTTGATGTTTTTAAACCCTAATGTGCTAGCTCAGATTCCCTCTTGTTTCTGTTTGTTACTATAAGGCACATGTTTATTCTCACTTCCATTACAGTTCCCTTTGTGATTTTTGACTACTTGTATGTGGGTGCTCAATGGTCCTCTGGCTGTGTGTCCATTGCTAGTTTTATGAGTTATTCTAACAAGTAGCTATTCTACTGGTTGCCATGGCCAAATAACCTGGCAAGAAGCAGCCGACGGAAAGAAGGATTTATTTTATCCTACAGTTCTAGGAGATCGAGAACACGATGATGGGAAGGCATGATGGGAGGAGCCAGAGACCAGTTGGTCTCATAGCTGCCACAAGAAGCAGAGCATATCAGGATGTGAGGCGGGCCTATCAAATGTCAATCCAAGTGACCATTGCTTCCATCAAGGCTCCACCTCCTAAAGGTTCCAGAACCTCTCCCAAATAGCACCACCAACTGGGGACAAAACGTTCAAACCCATGAGTCTATGGGGGACATTTTACATTCAATCCACAACAATATGCCTTCTTGTGACTTTAACTTAGGTGGTTGGGAGACATTGTGTAACTCAAAAGGTCTCTGGAGGTCTAGGTTAACTTGAACATCGTGTAGTGTGATATCTATCCATCAGCTAGGTGTAGGAAAGAACGTTGTTGGAGCCTCTACCCTGCTCAGCAACCACTTAAGATTTGCCATCACGATTCCTCTCTGCTTTTGGTTAAAGAAGCAAATGGCCCACATGCTTTCTAGCTTTTCTTGGGGAGGCATTGTTCATATTGAACCCAGAGCCTCATGCATACTAAGATAGTAATTTGCCATTGAGCTAACACACCCTGTCCGCACTCCCCTCCCCAAACTTTCAATCTTTTTCTTGACCTAAGCAGATGAAATAGGACTGGAACCACAATTCTTGACTGCAAGAGATTTGATTTCTCTGCTGGTCTTCATAAGGACTTTTCAGTAAGTCTCTGGATCCCAGTGGCTCAGCAATCTTTCATCTAGACCCGTCAAAGCAGATTGCCCAAGGGGAACTCTTAGGAGGACTCCCCTGGGCTGAGGAAAGCTTAGTTCTGACAGGTGAAGCATTCTGGAGGGATTTTCCCTCACTAGGGGTCCTGGCACTGTATTGTGGCCATTCTCAAATTCACATAAATGAAATAAAGAACAGCCCCGATTTAATCTGCTGCTCTGGCCCCGCGAGGACACAGCTGGTGAGGGTGGGCTGCTCTATTCACAGTCAGTCCCTTCTCTCCAGCCTTGCAATAATGTTGTTGTCTTTGTTATTTTATATCCTGCGGTGACTTCCCTGAGTGCAGTGAGTGATTAATTTAGCTGGTGTCACAGGCTACAACATGTTGATATAAAGGAAAAAGAAAGAGAAAAAGGAAAGGGTGGAAGGGGTAGGAGGCTGCTGGGGCAAACACACACAACACAAGCTCCAGCCCTTGCACAAAGCGCCCCATTGGCCAAAGTGACCCGTGACATTGTTTTTGTGAACATGAGTGTGAACCTCTGAATGGTTGAGTTCCGAAATTCAAAGCCTGACACTCTCCCAGGGCTTTCTCACTTCCCCCACTGCCTCTGAAACATCAATAGCTTCAGGAAATAATGAAAAACAAATCAGAAATAAAATCAGCACTTGAAAACCCACCGTTCTCTATGAAAGGGGCTTCCACTGCTCAAATGCTGGTTTTCAACAGAGCAAGAACCCGCATCTTGTGTGAAAACAAACCCCAGGATATTTTACTGTTCAGAGCCCTCCCTTTATTCTTTTTGGCCCATGAGCCTGAGAAGGGCTCATGTGGCTATGGATTGGAGAGACCTAGTTCTGTTCCTCAATCCCAGATGGAAGTTTGTGCCTATGATTATCAATGTCAGGGAGGAGGATTGCAGCAGGGACCATTCTTTCTGGATGGACTCCACAGAGGCTGTTTGCTGGTTTTATATTAGGTGTGTGAATCAAGATGCCTTCCATCAATTTTTACCAACTATATATCACCTCCCCTCACCATTTTGTAATCTTGCTTTTAAACATGGGGTTCTCACACTAAGCCAAGGTTTTGGCAATTTTATTTTAATACTATTTTTGAATAAACATTAGTAATGATTTCAATTTAAAGTAATGCTGCTGTATTAAAGAATATATTTATTGTTGGTAGCTTTTTGTAAATCACTTGTAAAGTGAGTTTCTCTTTGGTGTCCTAAGATTTGGTTCCCTATGTAATTTATCCTGAAATCCCAGTTCCAGTCAAGGACTCCCCTTCACTGAGTGGATTTCTTGGCCGAATTGTCAGCTGTTGATTGACTCCCCCAGGTTTTGGCGCCTCCATTGCACAAGTGCTTTCTTCCTGATTCGCTGTTCTCGCCCAATAGGCAGTGTGTTCAGCCTATTCATGGTGGCCAACTGCATTTCATGTCAGTGGACTCTGTTTATTCCAGCTGTCGTTGAGCAGTTTCTCCTGGCAGCTTATGCAGTGCCTTCTTGCTTTGCACTAACTACCTTCTGGGGGCTGGTTACCATTCTGGACCTCGTAGGGTCTCTCAGTGCTGATAGATGGCTTTCTGTGGTTCTTCAGCAACAGGATCGCCTCAGGCCTGGGGTTGGTAATCAAGAGCTTTGACAGAATCCTGTCGTGTATTGGAGACCTCCTGGGTCACTTTGGTCAACATCTCAGTCCATTGAGCCACAGGCCGATAGCTGTCTCCCTGGCAAGAGATGCGCCATCCCAGACCTGCTGTGGAGGATCCACATGGAACCCTGCAGAGGGTGGTGGGATAAGCAAGAGACCTATAACCACAGCCAATCAGTCAACCCAGGAGGAGCCAGCGAGACAGACACCAATGATTTTAAACACAACCTCAAGCAGAAGCACAGAGGCCCCTAAGGCCTCAACAACAAAGCAGCCTTAATACTCACCTACCATGACTCAGGGAACTGAGAGGAAGAGGGGGTGGAAAGATTGTAAGAGCCATGGTGGGGGAGAATATCCAGAGACATTGCCCACCTCAGTAACAACATGCACAGGGTGGGGGTGGAATTGGGTTAACTTCTAGGCTGTTCACAATCTCCTACCCCATGGACTGATCCAGACTGCCCATGGAGGAGGATATCCAACTGACTGGGAACAGGGAAGAGGGAAATAGGGGAAGTGGAGACATCAACACATTCCCTCATAAATGTATCTAATTATGGATTTAAAAAAAGAATATATTTAGATACTACTTTCTAAAATGTTACCCCAAATCCCACTCTGCAGAATTACCACTATTAGCATATTGAAGCTAATTTTATTGACTTTCAAATGTATGCATGTGGATGTATATTTCTATGCCTTATTATAACCTTTATTTCTCCATATAAATAAAAACATTGTTTCAAATTCATTTTTCCTGCACTATTTTTAATGCCTGCACAGGGTTAATTTAACTAAAATAGGGAAGGAGTAGAAAGTGACATGTGCACTGATTTCTCTTAAAAGTATAAGTGAGGAGGCAAAATTACCTGATTTCTCCCTATTCAATTAAAAAAACCCACTATAAACATCTGAGCAAGCCTCCTGGGACATCTTTCTTGTTTTTCTTTCTTCCTTTCTTTCTTTTTCTTTTTTAACTAAAACTTTTTTTTTATTAAGTAGAAACTATGTATGAATAAATCATGTGTTGGTACCACCATTTCCCTCCTCTCTGCCCCCATTTTATTGATGGCCCTCCTCAGTGGGGTTGCTGGTGTGCTCCTTGGGATTGAGGGCTATGTGTTGTGTAAACAGCATTTAGTCATGGGGTTAGGGCCAATGCCTTCGGATTTTCCCCTCACCATGACGCTTACAATCTTTCCACCCCCTTTTCCGCAAAGTTCCCTGAGCCATGGTGGGTGAGTTTTAAGTCTATTTTATTAGTATGGTTGGTCTTTTCATGTGTTGAATGTTTTATTTCTCTGAATTATCTGTTCATGCCTTATGTTCATTTAATAAAAAGTGTTTTTTTATGAATATGTAAATACATTTAGTCAGGATCATGGAGAGTGTATTGAGGAGCACCAGGAGCCACAGAGAATATATTAGGCAACCAGATCCTCTCCAGAACATGTCATCAGGCATGGCCCAGATGAAGGAGCTGGTAGCCAAATTCTCAGATCCCCTGGTATAGTGAGACAGACAGAGCCGCATGGTGGTCACTCTAATGGATGCGACAAGAAAGACGATCAGAGGGTGAAAACAACTGATAACAGAACTCATTCAAGTGGACCTTCTACAAAATGGCCAAATGCACAATCTTAGCATTTCCTTTCATGAAAGTAAGACTGCTTGTAACCTGGGTGTGGTGACACATACCTGTCATCCCAGTACTTGAGGAGGAGGCTTGAGAAGATTGGAAATGTGAGGTAAGCTTCAATGAAGTATCAAGATCCTGGCAAAACCAGGAAAGGAGGAAAAAAATAGGAAGGAAGGAAGGAAGGAAGGAAGGAAGGAAGGAAGGAAGGAAGGAAGGAAGGAAGGAAGGAAGGCAAGCAGGCAGGAAGGAAGGAAGGAAAAAAGAAAGGAAGAAAGAAAGGAAAGAGAAAGAAAGAACAGCTATTATACCCCAATTGTTATATGCTGTTATGTGAGGACTACCTATACTCTAGTAACAGGTAATCTGGAAAAGCATTTCTTTCCACTGGAAACAAGTCTGTCAGGAAGAAAGAGTTCTTGTTTATATCAGAGAAAGATCCAATAAATGGGGATAAATTCAATTTTGTTCTGGAGACATTTAAGCCACCAAAAGAAAATACATACTTCATAATGTATGAAATATTTGAAGTTTGCAATTTAATTTTTATCTTTGACTCTTTTTTCTCATACAACCAGTGGGTGGGTTAAACAGTGTGATCACCACATCTTTTAGCTTCTGTTATAAAAGTTCATGGTTCATAGGCAATTAGAGCTCAAAGAAATAATTACAGCAAGTGGCAAAAAAGTTTGGATATTTAATGTCAGAATGTCAATGTTTTATTTTAAGAAGAAAAATAAAGGAAATGAAATAGTAAAGGAAAAGGTAGGATCTTGAAAGACCCAAGAAAACCCTGAAGTTATAACTTCACCCTTAGAGAGATTCATTGAACCCTAAAAATTCACATGTCCCTTATAAAGACCCAAGAAACAAGTCTGAATTCACATCTTTCTCAATTATATAGGAACTCAGAGATAATTCCACTCAGTGAGTGAGGCTTAATCTTTTGAATCATTTGGTGCATAAGAGAATGTTCTAGTGATGGTGTGTGATATTTATACAAGTACAAAGATGAGGCTGAAGTAAACAACCTATGTTGACAGTGATCTAGGCATACCTTTAGCCATACCTTGATTTTACTTAATAGAGAACTGTTGAACCCTTTTAAAATTATAAGTATTTTTAAAAGTAAAGAAAACATTTATCTAGTATTAATATTGATCAGTGATCAATCACTTGTCTTGAAAACATTTTTCCCATTTTATTTCTTTCATGTTAATTTTGTAATTTAATTATATATTATACTCACTAATGTATAATAATTGAACAGATTACTGGGCTTTACTTTGATACTCCATACATATATGTGCTTTTATTGTCTATCCTCCATAAAAATCTCCCTCACCCTCCCTGTTGTCCTCTCTTCTCCTCTCCTCTCCTCTCCTCTCCTCCCCTCCCCTCTCCTCTCCTCTCCTCTCCTCTTCTCTCTCCTCCCCTCCTGCCCCTCCCCTCATGTCCCCTCCCTTCCCC
>PVHP010002025.1:0-69668 GCA_004024765.1 Zapus hudsonius | reverse complement strand
AAGAAGAGAATGTCAGGTGACCTCCATCACTCTCCTGCCTAATTTCCTTGAGGCAAGTCTCTCACGGAACCAGGAGCTGTCTGTCAGTTTTGGTCAGACTGTCTGACCTGTGAGCTACAGCAGTACCCAACCCCACAGGACTGAGGTTATAGGAACAAGTGACCATGCCCAGCTTCTTATAGTGATGCTGGAGATCACACTCGGGCCCTATCAGGCCTTCACAGTTGTGGGATAATTGCTCTTACTGCTGAGCCCGGTAATTGTTCTTTGGAGTTGGGCTTATTTTGTTCAACAAGATAGCCATCAGTTCCACAGATTTTTCTGCAAATGAGATGATTTTGTTCTTATATGTGCCACATGTTCTTTGTCCATTCATTCATTTATTGACTGATTGATTCACTTATTGGCACCTAGGCTGATTAAATAGCTTGAATATTGTGAGTAGTGGCATAGTAGACATGGGTGTTTAGCTCTCCCTTTGTATGTTAGCATAGATTACTTTGGGTTACATGCTCAGGACTGATATAGCTCAGTCACATATTTGCTCTATTTTTAGTTTTTATTTTTTTAATAATTAGATTATTTTGTTGTGGTTTTCAAACTTTTTATTGACAACCTTTATATTTTTAGACACTAGATACGATCACAATGCACTCCCAATACCCTCCCTTTCTTGCCTCCCTTATGCCCCCTGCAATGAGTCCCTTCTTCTTTCCAAAACCAAAGATACACAAGAAAGGAAAACTACAGACCCATATCCCGGATAAACTTAGTTGCAAAAACCCTGAACAAAATCCGTGTAAACTGAATACAGCAACACATCAAAAATATTATCCACCTAGACCAAGTAGGCTTCATTTCATGGATGCAGGGATGGTTCAACATACAGAAGTCAATTAATGTAATCCACCATATTAATAGACTCAACCACAAAAACCACATGGTCATCTCAATCAACACAGAGAAGGGCTTCGACAAAATTCAACACTACTTCTTGATGAAAATGCAGGAGAGGCTGGGCATAGAACTGGTTTATACCTCAACCTACTAAAGGCAATATACTCAAAGGGGAAAGACTCAAGGAGTTTCCACTTGAATCAGGAACAAGACAGGGGTGTCCACTCTCACCGCTGATCTTCAACATAGTGCTTGAAGTTCTAGCCTAAGCAATAAGACAGGAGATAGGTATCAAAGGGATACAAATTGAAAAGGAAGAAGTAAAATTATTCCTCTTTGCAGATGACATGATCCTATACATAACAGATCCAAAGAACAGTATCAGTAAACTCCTGAAGGTGATAAATTCCTTCAACTAAGTGTCAGAATACAAAATTAACATAAAAAATGTAGCCTTCCTGTATGCAGATGACATACATACAGAAAAAGGACTCAAAGAGACTGTCCTGTTTTCAATAGCCACAAAAAAATCAAATACCTTGGAATAATACTAACCAAGGATGTGAAAGGCTTATATAATGAAAACATTAAAATGCTCAAGAAGGAAATAGAGGAGGATGGGAAAAGATGAAAAGACATTCCATGCTCCTGGACAGGTAGAATTAATATAGTAAAAATGGCAATTCTTCCAAAAGCAATATAAAGATTCAATGCTGTGCCAATATAAATCTCAGGTTCATTCTTTACAGACATTGAAAAAATAATCTCAAAACATATTTGGAATGGCAAAAGGTCTCAGATAGCCAAATATATCCTTAGTAAAAAATCTTCCTCAAATGGTATTACCATTCCTGATCTAAAGGTATATTACAAAGTCATAGTAACAAAAACAGCATGGTATTGGTGTAGAAACAGACAGAACAATGGAACATAATTGAAGACCCTACTCTTAGTTCAAGTAATTATAGTTACTTGGTCTTTGATAAAGGTGCCAACAACGTTTACTGGCGTAAAGATAGCATCTTCTCTTCAACAAAAGGTGCTGGACAAATTGGATAAATACTTGTAAAAAAATGAAAATAGACCCACTCCTCTCACCACGCACAAAAATCAACTCCAAGTGGATCAAAGACCCCCAACATAAGACCCGAAACTCCGAGAACCCTGGAAGAAAAAATAGGAAGAGCTATCCACAAGATAGGAGTAGGGAAAAACTTCCTGAACAAACCTCCAGTAGCCCACGAAGTGCAACAATCACTTAACCAATGGGATCTCATCAAGCTTAAAAGCTTCTGTAGAGACAAACATACCATACTCAGAGCCAATAGACCACCATCAGACTGGGAAAATTTTTTTTTCCAGCTATAACACAGTCAGAGGTTTAATATCTAGAACATACAAAGAACTCAAAAAAATAAATAATAAAAAATCAAATAACCCTCTCACAAAATGAGGCATTGATCTCAACAGAGAATTCAGAGGAGGAAACACAAATGGCCAATTCTCATTTAAGAAAGTGCTCATCATCTTGAATCATCAGAAAAATGCAAATCAAAACTACAATGAGATTCACCCTTACTTCAGTCAGAATGGCAATCACTAAAAAAATCCAACAATAGATTCTGCAAGGCTGTGGGGGGAAAAGGAACCCTCATTCACTGCTGATGGGAATGCAAACTGATACAACCACTATGGAAAGCAGTGTGGAGGCTCCTGAATAGGATAGATCATACTTAGTGAACTCACACAAGAACAGAGAGACAAATGCTGCATACTCTCCCTCTTATGCAGTTCCTAACCAGGTAAAGCTTAAACTCTAAGCAAACCTGACAGGTGAATTGAGAGTCTGTAAAAGGGGATGGAAGGAATTGGGTGGGATGGGAGACGGGGAATTTATACAATAAGCTAAACCAACAATGAAGCAATACCATAAATTCCTTACTCTCATACAATAAGTTCCTGAGAAAGCTGGGAGCATTGATGGGTAAGAGGGACCATGAATAGAGTGGGAAGAAGCCTAACCCCATGAAAAATTGATCAGACCTGCAACTCCCTGTCCCAGTCATTGGTTCCTTCCCACACTGAGATGTTGATCCATGAGACCCATGAGTTCCTCAAAACAAGACAGGCTTTTGTCAAAGCTCTTGAATACTTGCCCCAGTCCAAAGGTAAGATCCTATTGTTGAAGAAACCACAGAATGTCACACAACACCGAGAGACCCTGCTAGATCCAGAATGGTAACCAGCTCCCAGATAGTAGCATGTGTAGAGCTGGAAGGCATTACAAGAGCTGCCAGGGGCAATTGGTCAATGATATTTGGAGAAAGAGAGACCACTGAAAAACAATTCAGACTGATAGCATGAGAATGCTGAGCACACTGCTTTATGAAAGAGACCAGCAAGTCAAGAAGTGCTCATCTGTGCAATAGTGGTACTAAACCTAGGAGGGTAAACAACAGCTTTCAGATTGGCTAAGAGATCTGCTCAGTGATAAGGAACCCTTAACTCGAACTGGGATCCATGGCAAAATCTTATGAGGACTAAGAGCCCCAGGCTCCAAGGGGAAATTGCCACTATCAGACAGCTACAGAGAGGCTATACCATTAGAATCTTGCCAAATAAGCAATATTTGTCTCATTTAACCTATACTGATCTCACTCTTCCATGGAGATTCTGTTTGTATTTTTCAGAAGGCAATGAGAGAGCCATGGACAACCCAATCCACCAACAAGCCATGGGATGTTGGCTGACAACCCAGCAAGAAATGAACCACCCCTGGCCTATCGTGTAGGCCCCAAATGAAACCTATGAGGAAGTGGCAGGATAAATAAGAGACCTATCACCACAGCAAGTCAGGTAACCCAGGATACGTCAATGAGACAGATACCAATGATACCCAACACAACCCAAAGCAGAAGTCCAGAGACACTTAAGATCTCAACAATAAAGCAGACTTAAAACTCACCCACCATGACTCAGGGAACTGAGCGGAAGAGGGGGCAGAAAGAATGTAAGAGCCATGGTGGGGGAGAATATCCAGAGACATTGTCCCCTCAGCAATAACACACAAAGTGGTGGTGGGGGAGACTGGCTACCTTTAAAGCAATTAATAACCCCCTACCCCATGGACTGATCCAGTATTTTTAGTTTTTGAGGAACCACCATACTGTTTGTTATAAATGTTTTCAGTCTGGTTTTGTTTTTTTTTTTTTGTTCTGTTTTCAGTCTTTAGACAATAACCAACTGAGCTGTACTAAATGTCTTCTTGAATATTTGTAAACATAATATTGGGTCAAATTCCCCAAAGTATCAACTTCTGGGCCAAGAGGTACATGCACTTTATGCTAATTAGTCCTACTAAGTTGTGCTGTAAGGAAGGTGAACTGATTTCTAGTCCTATCTATACTGAAAGAGAAGATGTCACATGTACATCGTTGAAATCTGAAAAAATTTAAATGTTATGTGATAATTAAATGAATTTCTTTAATTATGTACAATTAAAATCTTTTCATGTATTCACTCAACTTTTATCCTCAACAGAAATTTCATGTTTCAAATCTTTAGGAATTTAAAGAATTTGTTATAATTGAGAAAAATAATCATTTGTCAGTGCTATATGTTTTAAATCTTTTTCTGGTCAGACATTTGTCTTTTTGGGGGGGAGGAAAGAATTTATTGAACAGAGAAGTTAAGGAAAAAGGCTGGCCCCCCCTTTCACAGAAGCAAGCAGAGACAGAGACAGAAGCCCACCACCAGCACCAGACATTTGTCTTTTGACTGTATTTATTATGTTTGTTTTACAAAGTAAATCGTTTTTAGAAAGTGAAATTAATTAACCTTTAGCCTTATGGTGTCTGGGTATGGTTCTTGCTTAGAAAGGCTTTAAGCATTCCCAAAGCATGAACAACCCTAATATTGCATCTATTAGACTTTTACATTTTTGTGTTTAAATCATTGATTCATCTGGAATCTATCTTGCTATTAGAAAGAAAGTTGAGTAATTGCAGTTTTACTATTTTCCCAGCGGTCTATCCAGTCTTCCTAACTTTATTGGAAAATCCATTTTCCCATTTAGCTAATGATATCATCCTATGTGAAATATCCATATAAAGTTCTGTTTATTTCTGGACTGCCAATTCTGTTTCATTGATCTAATATTTCTAAGAGCTGTGCTATTCTGCACAGTCTTAATCATTATAGTTTTACATTTTAACATACAATAGGTCAAATCTCCATTAATAGTGTTATATTTACTACTCTTGACAAATGGCAAAATAAATGAACAACATACAAAGAAAACAAAATAAACCCATTGAGATTTTTACTTAGCTGTCCTTAAATTCATAGATTAATTCAGGGATAATTTTCATCCTTTCATTATTGAGACTTCTTACTTTTTATGTCCTTTACCAGTAAATTTTAGAATTCTTTTCATATATTTCCTGCATAATTCTTGCTGTGTTTATTATGAGATATATAATATTCTTTTTTGCGTTTATTATGCATGGTGTCATTCCATCCCTTAAAGTGTCTAATAGATTTTATTATTTAAAGCAAACTTAAGTGATACTTTTTGCTTCAATACTGATGCTCTTATTTTTACACTGAATTCGGATGCACAACCACCACATTATCAAATAGGGCCATGCATAATACCTACTCCAAACCCCATCCGGGTGTGAATGAAGAAGAAATGATAGGAAACACTCACCAAATAGATTGTTAAATTAACTGATAATGGACAATCAATTCACTTTTCAGGTAATTGGGCAGTTTTAGAGGGTTCTATAATTTAAGATAAAAGCAAAGGACAGTGTCATTCTTAGCTGAGGACAATAACTTAATGTGAATCAATGCTGGTGACCAATGCACTATGAATATTCTGTCACCAATTCCTGCCCCCTCTTCCCTTGCTTCCTGTCAGTGTCAGAAAGGCTTTCTCTTAATGCATTCAAAGAGCTATTTTGGGACTCAAGTCACCTTTCTCTCCTTGTGTCTCTGTAAACAGACACTATCCGTCAACCTCCTATCATACATAAAAGAAAAATGTTCACTCTCAGATAGTGGGACAGTCATTTGATTCTGTGTGTTATCAACAGGGCTGAACCCAAGTTCTTTGATGGTTTTGAGTGTGGATTTGCAAACACCCACAGCTGGTGGCTTGACTAGCTCACTTTGAACAGAACGTTTTCCCCCACAAATGCTGGGGTGCTCATTGCATCTTAGAAGTATGGGGAAGAATTGCAGAAATAAGAAGCCAAACAAACTAATGCATAATGACCACATCATGGGACAGGAATGATATGTCAGAAACCTTACAAATAACTGAAGTAACAAGATGCAGCCTGGGTTTGACATCAGAGGCAACACTGACCCCCTTTGTGACAGCGACTGCAGAAAAAGGGAATCTTATAAAATTAAGTGCGGGATAGCCCTCTAAAAAGATGGATACTGAGAAAATCATCTTGCTTGTAATACCCCTTATGACCTTTAGCCAGAGGTCAGATCCTCTTTCTCAGAGCACACAGCTATCCCACTACTGACTTGGAACAGCTCTATGTCCAACACATATGAGAGCTGGAACAGCCTGGAAGAAAACCATAATGTCCCTGAACTGGAAGGGAGCCAACTGCCCGCCCTTCCACTCCACTAACTGTGACCATCCCCAAACTGATCTCTTCTCCCAGTCTCCCACGTTGCACGCTTCTTGTTCTCTCCTAGCTGGTAGCTGCTCCATCAGCAAATCTGCATGGCTCCATCTTTGCACTGTGTTCAAATCCCCAGCATACCTCGAACCAGAAGTAGAGAATCCCATTAAAACCTAAAATATATCAGTCATTCCTTTGCTGAGAATCTTCCGATGGCTGCCCAACTCTCTCACAGTAAAAGCCAAGTCACTTTCCATGCCCTGCAAAGCCCCCCATGTCTAGGTCCTCTTTGCTCCTCAGCGATCCACTACCCAGCATCCACTGTCCCTCACCATGTCCACTGGAGCCCCGTCTCTCTGGGACTCCTCAAGCAGTCTAGGAACGCTCCCCCTCCGCATCTTTGAATCCTCTCCCAGAACATTTTCTTTCTTTTTGAAAAATAAATTATATCTTTATTATCCATAAGTAGATACACTGAAGGAGCAAAAAAATGTGATGATGTCCACAATTCCCCAATTTCCCTCCTCCCTGTTCCATTCAGCTGGGTATCCTCCTCTGTGGTCAGTCTTAATCAGTCCATTGGGTAGGGGGTTATGGACAGCCTAGGAGTCAACCTGGTTCCACCCCCCCTTTGTATGTTGTTACTGAGGGGGGCCATGTCTCTGGATATTCTCCTCCACCATGGCTTTTACACTCTTTCTGCCCCCTCTTCCACTCAGTTCCCTGAGTCATCGTGGATGAGTATTAAGGCTGCTTTATTGCTGAGGTCTTAAGGGTCTCTGTACTTCTGCTTTAGGTTGTGTTTAAAATCGTTGGTGTCTGTCTCGCTGACTCATCCTGGGTTGACTGATTGGCTGCGGTTATAGGTTTCTTGCTCATCCCACCACTCTGTGCGAGGTTCCATGTGGAGTCTCCACGGTAGGTCGGGGTGGCTCATCTCTTGCCAGGATGTCAGCTAACGGTCTGTGGCTCGTTGGTAGGGTTGGAAAGACCACAGCTCTTTTGCTGCCTTGTGAAAAATACAAACAGAATCTCCATGGGAGAGTGAGATCAGTATAGGTTAACTGAGATACACATTTCAGAATTGGCTAGATTCCACTATTAGTAGCCTCTTAGTAAATCACTTGTAAAGTGCATTTCTCTTTGGGGGCCCAAGATTTTGTTTCCCAGTGCATTTCTCACCTTTTCAAGGTCTTTACTTACACATCACCTGTGAGACTTTCTTTGGACACACTGTGTAAAACTACATACAGCTCCTGCCTTTCAACTCACTTCCTGTTTCCTTCTTCCTTCTTTACCCCCCAAGTTTCAGCACTGACATTGTTTACATTTTACTTATTGATTGTGTTATCTGACCCCAGAATAGTACCTGACCCTCAGAGAGCATCATATTTGTTAAATAAACAAATAAGTGAATGAATAGGTATTTCAGGGCAACAACTTAATAAGATAACACGATGAGACTTTCATAAAATATTATTTCCTTCTTAAATTTGATACTTGGATGGCTCATTGATAGAGCCATCTATCATCATATTATCACTTATAAAAATAATTCCATTAATTTATCAAAATTCCAAAGTTTTCATCATCAGATTTGACTCTCTACAAGTGGTTTGATGTTTTTTTCTCGAAGATTCAGGAAGGCCAGGCAGGTCTGTTTGGTTCTCGTGTTAAATTGAAGACTCCACAGTGTTCATAATCGTGAGGTCATTGACAAAGCTGGTGGATGGCTTTCACCGAGCTGCTTTGACCACAGATATAATGCTGCTAATCAGAAAAGCAAAACCTCAAGGGTTGCAGAATAAGCTGGTCCACGTGAAGTTAGGCTAAGGAAGGAGAAATCACTAGCAAGATTGAAAGCACCTAGTATCAATCACAGTGGTTTTAAATCTAATAGAAAAAGAGATGAGGATGATCTAGCCTAGGTGTGAGCCTGGGGACTCACTATAGTGACTAGAGTTTACAATGATGTATGTCACCAAACTCTCAGGGTATCTGATGTGGTCTGATTATTGCAGTCACATGATATTTTACCTCTTGCTCTTTCCATGGATGTAAGCCATCTCCTCATTAAGTCTTCACCTAAAAGTGAATTTTTATTAAACAAAATCTAATTTATATTCATTACACATGCAGCTGCCATTAATATGTAGCCAATTAGAATTTCGTTTTATGTTGCCCCTCACCTGTTAATTAATTTTGTAATTGGGTCTGTAGAGATTAGAAAACCGGCAGTCACATACAGAGCCAAGGAACTTTTTATTAAAGTAGGTTACTTTAATATTCAAAATAGTAAACTATAGTCACACTGTGAAAAATACACTTTATTCTAAAAATCAGTCAATAGAATCAGGGCGAAGGAGACTGGCTTGGAGAGAAACATCCCAGATTAAATAAGTACAACTCATTTCCCATTTATTATTTGAATTCAAGAGAAATATGTTTGGAACCTTACAGAACATCTATGCATAAAGTAAGTGCAGATCTAGGAAGGCTTTCATTATACTTGATTTGGTTTTCCTTTATCTCCAAGGCTTTCTACTTCAGTTTTCGGATAGAAATTTGGCTTCATCGTAACACCAAGTGAGTTCTGTGCACTGAACACAGAGGTCTGCATACCCACATTGCAGTGGCAGCCGGCAAATATGAATAATGAATATTCATGGTTCATCCTTTCCATTGGGCCTCTTTCTTAGAATAGTGGCATCTGAAGTCTAAAAGCCACCATTTCCTTACTTGGATGGGGAAGGTGGATATGGGTAGGAAATTTGGCTGAAGAGAAGGGTATCTCCTTCAGGGTGTTGGAGGAGACAAGGAGAAACACTCACCTTATGCATAATGTCTCTGTTTAGTTACTTTAGTTCATTTAGTATTTCAACCACTTTTCAAAGTAGCTGTGTTAAAAGGGGATAGGAACAGTGGCCTCGTCTGAAAGGGATCCACACTGCACAGGTGTTGTCACCGAGCAGGTTGTCCTCAGAGCCATCTGCGGAGTTTTTTCAGCTCAGGACCCCTGCAGATGCTCACAGGCCGTCCGCACCTGTCCATTGTGGGCATGACCTCCTTCTCTGCCTCTGCTGGTAACTATCCTACTAGTTGGTAGGGTTGGAAAGGACTAGTAGGATAGCATACATAATCTAGGACTTTTTTTCCTCCAGAAAAAAAGTACAAGTAGTGTTTAAGTAAAATACAGTAAAAAATATTGGATTGTATCACATGTAATAGGAGCAAGTATTCTTTTATACGTTCTGAATATGTGGATGTTTTCTGGATATTGATATAAGGTCGATGACTCATTATAAGTCAATCCATAAGGTTTAAAAGCCATTTCTATCAAGTTGTATTTATTCACCAAAATCTGCACTTTCCCCTTTGTTTAGACTTGGCCACTGGAATACCTCGCGTCCTTACTATAGCAGACGCTTGGCTAAGAAAATGGGAACAGAGTTGCAATGTGTTTCTTCTAGATTTTGCCCATGAAAAATTTCTTGCACATGATCCTTGCTTTTTGCCACGTGATTTCAGCAGCCTGCAGGGGACTCAGAGGAAGGCGGAGCCCCAGGATGGAAGGGGCCTACGCCATGAATATTCACATGGAACATTTTCTGCTGAGCCCATACAGAACTTTGAATGGGGTGGAAAAAATCAAACCTTTTGTTCTGAGGCGCTGATTGGGAGTTTGCAATGACACTTTGGTTTACAGGACCAATGGATTCCAAAGTGAGCTGCCCTGATGTCCTTTACCACAAAGCACCCAACAGACACTGAGCAAAATGTGCATAGAATGAGTACAAGGCTCTGCTTTCCTTGAAGCTTGACTTCGAGTCTGTTTTCTGTGAATTAATATCCCAGCTGGGTTTTGACCTTCGGCTTGGTTAAGTTCCCACACTTGGCTGTGTAAGTGCTGCCTGTTTCAGTCTTAGGAGGCAACTAACATGTTAATGTATGTGAAGAACAATCTCTCTAAATAATTAAAAGAATAACAATAATGCTCACTTCTGAGTAAATGTTTTCACATATTACCCTAGTTCTCATAAAAATCCAGTATCTCAGCAAGAGAAGAAGAGATTGAGATTAAGAGAAATTGGAAAATTTGTCCCAGGTCCCACAGTTACAAGATGCCCATGCTAGGACTCAAACTCTGATGACCAAAGCCGCATTCTGTGTTATTCCTTTCTGACAATGGAAACAGCAGATGTCCAATGATGAAGATAAGAGAAGCATGACTGATCAATAGTGAGAAGTTTCAATTTCTAAACACTGACAAAGGCTTCTTGGGAGCACTCAGAAGAGGGAACTTGACCATGGAAGTCTCTCTGTGCACTGAGCTGCCAGACATTTTAATTCACTGTGGTTAGTGAGAAACTAGGAAGGTCACAAGTACACTGAGCAGTTTCAGGGAGGTACAGCCACCATCTGCAGTGCACGTGGCAAGGGACTTCTAACTTTGCAACTGAGTGAAGCATCTGGAAGAGCTCTCTAAAGCATGGTCAAGGAGCTAAGAGCTGACAGGAATACATGAGAGGCTTCCTCTAGAATAAATGCAACTAGCCAGATTGTATTTTCAGACATTCAAATCTGAACCCGTGCTCATTGAATGGGATGCTAGAACCCAGTGAGAAGTGGGAGGAAACTATTGAGTTTCTTTGACAATAGAAACTTTATTCTAAAATATGACAAATTAAGCTTCCATGGTTGGTAATGATTAGGCGAATGCTGATGCTTTTATTTCTTCCTTATGTCACACCTGAAAAACAGAACGCAAGACATTCCTAGAGGGGTGATGAGAGTCTAGGGCATGCAGGGTTAAATGCATACCCCTTACTCATTCTTGTAATCTGTCATTTGTTTACCTGGTCCCATATGACTGGATTTATATGCTATTTGTTTGACTTAAACTAATCCTTTAAAAAATTACCTTATGCTTTAAAATATTCCTACAAAGAATCTGAAGACAATAAGGTAAGCACAAGCAAACAAGAAGAAAATGGCAGGGTCCTTCATGCTTATTTAAAACCAGCCATATCATGAGGTCAAAACCATGAAGCTTTATTCCAATATAACAGAAACCCTTAAGACTCCTTAAAATGTGACCTTCTCTTCTGTCATTGATAACAGACCTCAACCCAAGTATGTCATACTTTCAGAGATAACGTATGACTCTTATCTAATGACAGGGAGGAAATACGAAACATAAATTGTGGGTACAACTCAGTGGATGTTTCCTCATACTATCTGGAGTAAAGTCTGCTGCAAAGCCTTGGTCCAGCCCCTGCTCAAGCACTCACATACTTTGGGAGGCACAAGCAGGTACCTGCTGGCTGGGTCTGCATTGCTCATGGGAACTGCTTGGACTTCTGAGCTCACACCCCCATCCTCACCCTGGAGTCCCCCGAGCTGCACCAGCACAATCCTAATTGCCTTTATAAACATGGGCGAAATCAGTTTCAGCTGCCTGGGACTCTGCTAGGCATAGTTTGCTTTCATCTACCTCTTCCTGCTCTCCACCCAGCACAGTTGGACTGATGGGGCCTCCCTCGATTTGGGCCTGGAAGCTTCATCCATACTACTGTAAGCTAAATTTAATCAAAATATTTACCTGAATCATTTGGCCCAACACTTTTCCTCAAATTAACTAAGGCAACGTGTTCAGCCAGGTTACTGCAGAAAGCCCTGGAGCAGGGCAGAGCTGTGAAGAAAGGGGTACAGTGGGGAGGGGGGCCACATACAGAGGAGATGCAGTCGAAAGTGTATACAACATTTATTAGCTAAAGTACCGCGAAAAGCATTCTAATCAGTTGGTTTCCTCTCATTAAATGTTAATTAGTTCATATAAGCTTCCTGCATAGGAAAGTATCAAGTACTTAGCCAGCATTAGCAAAGAGACATGTCACACGGGGAGTCTTGGAAACAGCAGACACAGAAGCAAGGACAATGTTATGTGTCTCGGTGACATTTCTGTTTGAAGGCTTAAGTGAGCTCCTTCAGGGAGACCCAGAAGATCTGCCAGAAACAAACACAGACTACAGTTTTCTTTCTGGTAACAAGTCTCTGAAATAAAGCTTGTTGAGTTTTGTTTTTTTTTTAAATGTACTTAATGAGATTAGCTCCTGAATCAAATACTATGATTATATTTAGATACATTTGCTCACACTGTTTAAAGCCACAGAACAGGATAATCCTATCATATTAATTGGCCTTTTATCTAGATTGTTTTAGCACGCTGGTTTAGAAACCACCTCGGTAAGAAGTTATGAAAGCAAGGAGAACAGAACTCCAGTGCTCTGTGGGCCACAAGTTATTAAGTGACTTGGAAATGGGCTGTGTGAACCGAGAAGTTTGGAGGCTAGACAAGACTCCAAAGACAATGTCTTGGCTGAGATGCAAGGTGACTGCCACTGCTGATGACAGCCTCTGATCTGATTGGCTGGCGCCAGACCCCACAAGGATGCTGAATGTCATGAGTATCACCCTCGATAAGGCAAGGAGCCCAAAGGGAAGATACAGCCACCCAAATTAATGATATGATCCCCCTACTTCCCATCTTCTAGGAAAACAGACAGAACTTGGATGTGAGCTTCAGTCCACTGTGTTCCTCTGGTGTCCCCAAATCACTCTTGGGCCATGAACTTTGCTGTCCCTTCTGCGAGTAAACTAGCAATGCTGACAGTCTTTTGACATGGAATCACAAAGGCCATAAAGCAAACTGGGCCAGTGCTGTGGTAACCAGAAAGGGGCTGTCAGTTGATACTTGAGGTCTGTCTTACCAGCAGATGCTCTTCTGAGAACTTCCATGAAGCAAGCCTCTATGCTGGACTCTCCCATGGGCTCCAGAACCTACAGCAGCTTCAGCTCATATCCATCAGGGAATTTGGCTCCCAATCTAACAGTCCTATTAACAATAAAAAATAAAAAAATAAAAATAAAAACAGAATCTTTCTAACAACCACAATGGCTCCTTCCCTGAGCTTCAGGTGAGACCACAAGCCAGGCTGAGACCTTCACTGCAGCCATGTGCAATTCCATGTCTAAATTATGCCAAGATTTCTGACCTACTAAAACTGTGAGATCATAAGTAGTGTTATTTTAAGCTTTTTAGCTTTAAAGTGATTTGTTGTGGAACGGAATATAATTGATATTGTTGTCTAACTTTTCTCTGAATTAAAATACTCCCTCCTTGGAGGAAGGCTCCGGAGGCTCATGAATCCCATCACAAACTCCAGCTCATAAAACTTAGAAGACACACCAGACCCCTCCAGGACATTGTAAATAGTGGCTGGGGAAGGAGGAGACTCTTCGATGGAGCTGCCTACAACTTGTGAAGGGAAAACCCAGGGATGCAGCTTTTCTGGGCCTTCACCCATTCTAGGCTGCAACTCTTAAGTGATGCAGGTGTCTAAGTCATCGAAGATCCTGTAAGTAACCCAATAAACTCACTGGTTCACCAAACTGGACTTGGATGGAATAGTTTCTTTGGTCGGCCTTTACCCTCTCTGGGGTAAACAGGCATTTCTGTGTGTCTTTCCAGGAAAGGTTTGAGAGTGACAGAGACCACTCTGAAAGGAAGAGAAAACTTTATTGAGATTGTTGGGCAATCTCAACAGGGCAGAGAAAACCACCTGGAATGGGCAGACTTGGGGATTATAAAGGAAGTGAAACTGAAGTCTAGGAGTTTGTCATGTTGGCTCCCAGGTGGGGGCCCAGGTGGACAGGTTTGGGGAAGGGACACAGTGAGGGGTTTTACAAGTCAGGCTTTATCTTGAAACCCTGTTGGGGTCTGGTTTCAATGATGTTGACACTTCTCTTGAAGCTCATCACACAAGTTCTGGAATTCCCCTTCAGGAGACACTGAGGCTTTGCAGGTTGGACTCCATTTTGGTACCCGAATTCTGACCCAGGAAAAGTTGCATTACACAACAGATACTTCTATTCAAGATGATACTCTCTTCAATGGTAATGACAAGATTTGAACTCATGTGATTCCTCAATCTGTGGCTTTTGCAGTTACCCTGATATCAGACGATCTCTCAGAAGATACGCCATAATGCATCATCACCTTGCCTCCGTCCATCATTATGTCATTATCATTGTCACCATCAGCATGACTACCACGTGCTAAGGAATTTAAACAAATTATTTCATCAAGTCCTCAAAATGACTCTATTATTCCAATTTTACACATGCATTTTAAAAATCCCGAGAACAAGTTAATTTTAAACTCATAGGTTATAAAAAAATTAAAATTTTATCCCAATTGACTACAAAACTCATGCCCTTCCCTCCAAAGCTGCTGCTTCTTTGTAACTTAAGTGTCATCCAACTAGTTAACAATACCCAAAGAAACAATTCCTTGCAACATTGGGGAAAAGCTCAAAATAATTTTTAGTAAGTCCATGATAAAACAGCCTAGCTGGTGGAGACTTTTGTAACTCTACCCTAGTTAACAACTCCATAGAGAGTTTTAGAATGTGGGAAGCAAAGGATGCTTTATTACATTACATACAGCACTTTTTGTTAGCACATAGAACAAAGCATGGGATTAAAGTAATGCCAATTGTGTGAGACGAAGTTTCTTCCAAAAATGAAAGTCATAAAATCCTATCTAATATAATAATATCTTGTATTTCATATAAAATCTTGAGCAATTCCCTATTGCACTTTAGATGGGAGTGCTCACATCCTTGGAGGAGCCTCGAGGTCTGGATGTCTTAGACTAGCTTAGCTCTTGGCTTAATTTTCTGAATAGTCACCACAGATGAAAATAAATCTGAGCATGTCACAGCCGTAGATCACAGTCCCGGGTTCCTGCTTCTATCCTGGGTACAATACTTAGCACAAGCTCGAGATAAAACTGTGAAAGAAGAAAGTGAGCATGGGAGGGGAAGGAATGAAAAGGAGAAAGGGAAGGGAGAGGAGATAAAAACTTCTTTTCACACTAGCAAATTAAAAAAACCCTCTAAATCACTTTGCTATTCCAATCACAGGACAAGTAAGTCACTCGCTTTTGTTTTAAGAAATATTTTTATATATTTATTTGCAAGCAGAGAGAGATAGAGAGAAGAGAGACAGAGAAAGAGAGCACACCAGGACCTCTAGCCACTCCAAAGAAGTCCAGATGCATGTGCCACTGTGCATCTGGCTTTACGTGGGAACTGGGGAATTGAACCTGGGTCATTGGGCTTTGCAGGCAAGTGCGTTAACCATTGAGCAATCTCTCCAGCCCAGTCACTTGCTTTCTTGACACATGTTAGTTTATAACAAAGTTCCCTCTAAATTAAGCAGAAAGAAGGCAGGGTTCCTGGGGACATAGGACAGAATCCATATTCTCTGCTCTCTTTTCCACATTCTGTTCCCTTCCAAGTTTGTCCTCATGGCTTTTGCGTTTCCAAACCACAAGTAAACTGAAAGGACTTCATGTCCTTTGTAGTGTAACCAAGGACTCTGCTTCTCTTGTTGTGAACAGTGGAATACTTTAATACAGTGAGCTATCACAACTTCAATCACATGTGTTAGCATATTTGCAGGGCTAGCTAGGAGGATAGAACATATACCAAACTATCCAAATAATGAATATAGCAGTAAGCTTCACTTCAGACTCTTGGCATAGACCCCCACACTGACTGTTGCCTTATTAACTCTCTTGAGGAGTTGGCCTATTTCTATATTGAGTCTCTGACCTGCTTTTTGGGAAGCGGGGATCATGGCCATTGTCTTGACAGAGCCCTTCAGTCTTCAGCTGTCAGCCTTCCTCTCTCAGACTCACACCCTCTTGACCTGATTGCATTGGAGTGAGAGAGATGGCCAGTGACCTCAGTCACTAGGTTTGGCTCAGCAGGATGGAGGTTCCTCTGGAAGAGGACGTGATGAAGTTGTTGCCTGTGAATTCTCAAAGGAAAGCCAGCCAGGGAAAGGACAGTATGAAACCTGTGCCTGTCTTGCATCTTAGGTTCAATCAGACACACATTGTTCAATTGCTGTGTTGTACTTCTTGGGTGTTCTTGAACTTCTTGTCAGTTTCTTGATAATGTGCCCAAGTCTACGTGTTCAAAACAATGGACTTAGAACTATGTAACATTGAAGTATGCAAAGACTACTGTCAGCCATTTGATTTTCCCTTTTCTTCTCAAAATCTTCCAGTTAATCCTCAAGCGTCTCTCTCTCCTCCCAAGTACCCCACTACTCCCAAGTACTCTCACTCCCAAGTCCACTTCCCACAAGGTGCCGTCTGCCCTTCAGACACACTACTTAGATGCAGGTTTTGAAACTTCTTTGGGTTGGAAGTTTGATAAAACAGATTATGTCCTTCAACCCAGGGATGCCCAGGGGACCACCGATGTGTGCAGAGCCGTTTGCCCCTTCACTAAATGGTCCCAGACAGCTGTACTTTTCCAGTCCTGAGGTCTGTTTTCCATTACCTTCCAGCTCCCCTCAACAGCCAAGGCTCTATGCCTACTTCATTTCCCACAAATTCTGACCCACAAAACATGTCTCCTAAAAATTAATTTTTTGTTTTTAGAAGTCAGAAATAGCTAGGATCTTAGCCATCACTATTCTGTTTCTGATCCAGGAGTTTCAAGCTGAAACACAGTGAGATACTTTAATAAGCATTCCAAAGAACTGAAGAAGCACATTGTATCAGATATAAAAGATGGTAGCTATAGGAATGAAAACCAAAATAAACAGCATTTGTAATGATGGTCACAGTATATATTTAGCATTTTTTTATTTTGGGAATTGATTTTTTATTTTACTTAAAGTGCTAGGAATAGCTAGATTCATCAGAAGTAGTCCATTCTGTAGTCGCATTTGCTGGACTTTATTGAATTTCCTTTTCTTAATGAATCATGAAGCCTGAGCTAAGCGTTAAGTATCACTGTTTATGTAAGAAATATACATGTTTGCTTTTTCTTCAATTAAGAAAAGGCTGGCTGACCTCCGTGTCACTGAGCATGGTGTTCCTACTTCCCAGGACATCCCGGTTAAATCTCCATAGCGTCTTGTGAGTACAAAGAAGGTAAATGATAGCTGGATACTTGCTAGGTGGCATTTACAAAGGACCCTATATCCCAGAAAGTAGAAACCTGGGGGCTGTCTTGATGCAAGACATTATGATGCAAAAGGCTGTTTCTACCTCTGTGCAAATATAGGGTTTAAGATCCTGGGGATGAAAAGTGTCTTTTCAAAAATTCAAAGTGTAACAGGTTAGAGTGACTGGGACCCCAAAGGTACCCAGGAGTGTCCTTGGACTTGTGTTTACAGGCTCCACTTATCTTTGACCTTACCTTACCCCCTCTCCTTGAGTGGAAGGTGCCTCTTACTAGAACTCAAGCCTAGTCCTGAAACTGTGATAGGTCAAAGCTAGACCAATCACTGTGTCTCTGGATCACTTGAGCCAGAAAGACATATTTATTATAAGGGGAAAAAAGGTCTCTTTCTCTTCCTCATGACTGGCTACCAGAGAAACATCTAATTCTCCAAGCTTAGGTAAGCCCCCCTCACCATGGCTATAGTGAGGGACTGGGGCTTTTTCTTTTCCTACATGGAACTTTTTTTCGTAATGGGAGCCCTCTTATATTTCTCCTTCATTCTCTTGCTTGGCTGGTCAGTGCAGACCCCCTGGTTTCATAGCCATGTGGCTAGTACCTCACTATATACTCTCTCCTCTCTTGTGGCCAGAGATCTCTGTAGCTTCTCCTCTCCTCCCCTTACATAAAGTTTCCTATTAAACCTTATCCTCTGGTGGTCTATAATTTTAATTCTTTAAATTTTATGACAGGAATCCGGGTACTCTTAAATTTTAAGGTGCATTGGGACTGGCAAGAAACCACAAGTACCCCGTTACAAAAGTCGGAAGCAATTTAGTCTAAGTTTAGCAACCCAATTATACATAGAATCATCTAGAAAACTTTTGTAATATACATAATTCTGAAGACACACTATCAATTTCCAAGATGTGTAACCTTGGGCATATGTGGATTTTAAAATCTCCTCCCAGCTCCGCACTTGCATGTCCACTCTGTCCATGCAGCCAAGGTCACTACTAGTCCAGCTCCTGTGAGGTGGGAATGTCCAGATCCTTTCCAGCTTTATCCTGTACTTGAATGCTTCTAAAAATGAAGAACCGACTCTCTTATGGAGAATAGTGTTATTATAGACCAGTCATGAAGAAGCTCTTCTTTCTAAGGAATTATCATCTATCTCCTTATAACAGCCTCTTACTGATCGAAAGGCTTTCATCTGAAACCACACGAAACGAATGTCACACACATCACAAAATTGTATGTGGTCAACTCTTTGAGGAGAGCTTCTAGACTGTCTTCCCCTCATGGAAAAACATTCGTCTGCAAGCCCTCCATTGCTCATTTCATGCTAATAATTCCTAAGCTGGTAATTTCAGTTCTTACTGTCTCCTGAGTACTTACCTATCTACCAAATACCTCTATTTGGTAGACATCTCTAATACTTCTATTCAGTATATCTAAGAATGTCCTAACAATCATGGTTACCTCTCAAAGCTCCTCTTCCTCCTCCTCCCCATTAAGTAAGTTAATTTCCTTGTCAGCAGCCACGCTGAGCCTCTTGGCTGTCATGGAATCATCTCTGACTTCTGTCCCTTAGTTCCCAATCCAAGGTCATCATCATCAGACAAAGTCAGCCTCCCAGGTGACGATCTCCTTGAACTTATCCATCCACTGTTCTCTACAAACACTGATCTCCTATTCCTGCCCCCCCCATCCTCTCTCCAATAAAAAGCAGGAGCTTCTCAATTCTCAACTGAACTGTTTCTAAATTTACTCGTCCTCCCCATCACTACCAGAGTCATGAGTGATAAGTTTGAAGTCCTCAACACCACCTGCAAATCCCTTCATGAATGAAAGCATGCCCACCTCTTGATCATTTTTCTTTTTTAAAAATATTTTATTTATTTCGTTTGCAAGCAGAGAGTGACAGACAAAAAGGCAGAGAGAGAGAGAGAGAGAAAGAGAGAGAGAGAGAGAGAGAGAGAGAGAGAGAGAGAATGGGTGTGCCAGGGTCTCTAGCCACTGCAAACAAACTCCAGAAACATGTGCCACTTTCTGCATCTGACTTTATGTGGGAACTAGAGAATCACACCCAGGTTCTTAGGCTTTGCAGGTAAGTGCCTTAACCACTGAACAATCTCTCCAGCTCTATCATTTCCTCTTCTATCTGCATTCTTGCACTCTGTTTATTGATAAATTAATGTCCAATTAATCATAGGTGCCATTGAAGGAAAGTTCCAGGTTTCTAGCTGAACCCAGATGTTCTATGACCCTGGCCTTCCCCTGTAATGTGAGACCCTCTCGAAGGAGGAAATGAGGCAAGGCTGGTGTAACTGGCAATCATACCCTTTCTTCATCAATGTTCAAATGCCCATCTTTGGATAATCTTACAGATTCATAACCTGTTAGAACATAAAGGGACCATGGAATTTATGGAATTCAACCTCCTAGCCTACAGACATAAGAACCCGAGGACCCAGAGCTTGGCGTTCACCAAGGAGCATATCAAGTTTATGTGGCAGCCCATTACTCTTCCTTTTGAAAACCAGGACACTATTTCTTCATGCTTTTAGTCCTCTGCACTCCTAGTGTCATTCATAATTTTTCAACAGACTCAATGAGTCTCTTAATTCTGTAAAACAGATTTTCTTTAGTGACAGATTTTTTTCATTCATAATAAGTATTTAAAGTGATCTCTTTATATCTGACCACATACCTTAATCTTTATATACCTTAAACTAAGGTTAGGTCTAAGCATCCTGGCTAAATTATATGTTTTCATAATACAAAGATAGAAGCTCAAAAAAATACTAACCAAATTATCTTCCCATATGAGCAGGCTTGTATCTTCTTTCTTACTCTTCTTGCTTGGCATGTGACTTCAAGACTTATTTTTATCATCCATGACATGCTTATAACTATCTTCTATGCATTTTCTGTCCGACACAATAGACACTAACCATGTATGGCTCTAAACCAAAAGAGATGTGGCTAGTCCAAATTAAAACGGGCTGTGAGTATAAAATACCTCATAATGAAATTACTCCTCGCTGGTGTCTATCATAATGATATAACAGACTAGGTTCACTAAAATATACTTTTTAAAGTTAATGTTCCTGTTTCTTTTTTCTTGTCAAAACTGTTTAAAATGTCATGTCCACCTCCTATGATATTTATAGCAGACAATGTTGTGACAGACTTAAATCATCAGGATTATTCTCCATTTGATATTCTGTTATTCTCTAACTTTCCTTCCTAACATATTCTTTTCTAGTTGGTGTACATTCTGCCAGTGTATAGATCAGCCCCAAGTGTCCACTGCTGCACAGTGAGTCCCACAGATCCAACCCACTTCATTTTTCACCAGCATCCTTTCATTGGGGCTGAGTAAAAATTCATTGTTAAGTGCTAATTTATTGAAAAATTACCCTGAGTCTGGCACTGGGATAAGCATTGTACATTCATTGTTCTATTTAATATTTATAAAAATTAATCGGTTAAAATAACTCTTATGTCCATCTTACAGATGAAACCATTGATCATAAGATTACAGAAGAGGTTGGCTTCTTCATCCCCAAGCCATTTCTCTTTCATCTTTTCTCATCACAAGGTGATTTTCCATTATGAAAACTGTTTTCAAATGTTGCCATATATCCTTTAGAAGAAAAAATCCCCACCATAGTTAAGAATTCCTGGCACAAGTAGCCATGAATATCCTTTAACGCTTTCTTTTCAATGGGGGGGGGTGTGAAATCTACACGATTAAGCAGATGTCCCCAGTTAGTATAAGTGACCCATTTGCCTCTGGGCCAGCTTCAGGCTCTATCTAGGACGACTCTGCCCATTTTCTTGTATTGGCTGGCTAATTTATACATATCATTTCTCTCCAGGCATTGGTGGTATACTGGTTAGCATAGCTGCCTTCCAAATAATTCCTCCTGCCCCCACACCGCTGTTGTTTCCCTTCTCCAAACATTTTGCAGGGAAGTAACAGTCGAAACTCATAACTGTGACTGATTTCTCTGCTGTATGTATGGGTATGGTGGTCAGAATGCAAAGGTGTGTTCCTCAGAGCCTGAGGTGTTTAACTTGCAGCTTAAGTCTCCAGCAGTTGTCTGGAGGATGATGTGTCACTGTGGGGCAGGGCTGATCTTTTAGTCCAGACTCTGTGTGTGTGTGTGTGTGTGTGTGTGTGTGTGTGTGTGTGTGTGTGTGTGTGTTTGTAGTACTTTTGAGCTCTGGCTGTCCACGTTTGCTGGCACTTGGTGGTATCTCTCCACTATGGATCTATGGAAGAGAGCCAGCTTCTTCTGTCATGATGAAGCCTCCCCTGGATTCTGTAAGTCTGAAATAAACCCTTTCCTCCAGTAAGCTGCTTCTGGTTGGATGTTTGTTCCAGCAACAAGAAAGTAACAGCAACAGTGGGTATCTCAATCTTAGGGCTAAGAACCAGCCCACAACTTTATTTTTATTGAGAAGTGCTAGATTTCTGAAGACAATAAAGGCAAGAAAGACGTTTATCAAAACCTCAAGAGTTATAATTGGAAATTTGTTTATTATATTTAGTCCAAGATTTTTTTCACCTAGTACTTTTATTTGCTTACTTTCTCTAAAGCTAGGTAATCAGTGACAAAATAACATCATTTCCAATGCTCATTCAAGGTGACATGGATAGACTAAGATAACCATTTCTCAGTTATTTATATAATAATTACTGTTTTGAAATGCACAGTTTCCATGTCTGTTTCCCATAATGCATTTTTCTTTACTCCAGATATGCCCTGGGGCTCAGTCACATGACTCATAAACGGATGCCTGTTTCAGTCCTTTCTTGACAATTTTACCAATCTCACACTTCCTTTGGCACACCCAGCATCCTTCCAATGACAGCAGCATATCACAATATAGTTTCACTAAGTTCCAGAAAGCTGGAGCCACTGTGTAAGTATGTGTCGAAATATTGACTTTCCTCAAAACAGTCTTGGCGTTTATGTCTATTTTGCTATTTTCAATTTGTAGAATATTTGGTACAGACAGGGGAGGGTCCTTTTCTTTCTTCCACTCTCTTTCAAATCGGGTGCACTTTAGAAGAAAAGTAAGGAGTCTTTTTAGCCAGTTCCTTTCCAATAAGGACAAATATAGAAAGGTGCCCTGCTGTTTCATGGAGAATTATTTTAGGCCATTAAATTGGTCTGTCTCACTTTGATCGAGTGCAGACGAGAGCTTGATGATCTGTGCATTCTGAAATTTCATTGCTCCAACACAACCCACTGCCTGGAAACAAGGAAGCCTGACACTTGCAGGGCTCTACAGTCTGACAAACGGATTAATAATAAATGAGCCCATCTTGTATAATCAGAAAGGGGAGGAATGCTACAAATTAGGAATAAGTATGTTCTTCATTATGGATGGCAGCAGGAAGCTGCTTAGGGTATCACTGATGCTCAAATTAGCTGAGGGGCACAGGGACGGCTTGCTGCTCTCACGGCTTCTTACTGTCTCTTGAGAGTCTCTTCCTCAAGGGATTTGCAAAATGAGAAACTCAGACTTGGGAGTTGCATTGGCACCACACGAGAACAGTTTCTTACTATTCATGCAGGGTGTACAGATATTGTAAATGGGTTACATTTCCATCTTAAATTAAGTTAAAGTGCTCATATTTTTTCATATAAATTAGATCAAAATTATACCAAGATGGGAATTTTTGCAAGATTTCTGGTATTCTCAAGAGAGGCTTATTCTAAATATCATGTGCTTTCAGAGAAAACGAGCTGTCCATCTCTGGGTCAGGGGGATGTTACTGGTCCGGTTCAAGCCTGTTTTGTTTGAACATATAATACCCCAAATTAATGTGGTATGTGTGGCAATGAAGCCTGAACGGATACATCAAGGGTATTGGTGCTGCATCTGTGTGCACCAAACCTGAACAGATGCAGAAACTAAAAACAATCTCCAGATTCATTGCATGAAGAAGATGATGCATCGTTTCAACTACTGGGGAAAACCCAGGTAGGCTCCCTAGATATCTTCCTTGGAGATGAAGAGAGCTAGATGTGGTGGCTCAGGACTGAAACCTCAACACTTGAAAGGTAAAGGCAGGAGAATCAAGAGTTCAAAGTCATCTTCACCTCTGTAACAAGTTTGATGTGAACCTGGGCTACATGAGCCACTATCTCAAAAAGCAAAATAAATGAAATAAAGTAAGTGATAGCCAGGCATGTTGTCGTACGCCTTTAATCCCAGCACTCGGGAGGCAGAGGTAGGAGGAGAGCCGTGAGTTCAAGACCACCTTGAGACTACATAGTGAATTCCAGGTTAGCCTGAGCTAGCGTGAGACCCTACCTTGAAAAACCAAATAATAATAATAATAATAAATTGAAGAGAGAGACTTTCCTAGCAGGTATAAAGTTCAATCCTCAATATTGGAAAAATAACTTTTTAAAAAATAATTTTGTAGCGGTGGAGCTGAGGATTAGAATTTAGATAATACCCAGTAAAATTCCAATGCACCTCAGAACTTAAGGAGTACCCGAATTCTTTTTTATTATTATTACTAAATTTTTTATTGTCCATAATGAGTTCCATTATTTAGTGGGCCAACAATGAGTTGTTATCCCCAATTCCTCAATGCCCCCACTCCCCATCCCCAATCAGCTGGATATCCTCCTCCGTGGGTCGTCTGGATCAGTCTTTGTGGTAGGGGACCATGGATAGCCTAGTACTCAGTCTAGTTCTCCTGGCCCAAGTGTGTTGTTACTGAGGGATGCCATGCCTCTGGATAGTCTCCCCCACCACGGCTCTCACAATCTCTCCACCCTCTCTTCCGCTCAGTTCCCTGAGTCATGGTGGGTGAGTTCATGGTGGGTGAGTATTAAGGCACTTTAATGTTGAGAACTTAGGGGTCTTTGTGTCTAAAATCGTTGGTTTCTATCTCACTGGCTTACCCTGTGTTGATTGAATGGCTGTGGCTGTGGGTCCCTTGTTCATCCTGTCATTCTCTGCAGGGTTCCACATGGATCCTCCATGATATGACTGTGGTGGCTCATCTCTTGCCAGGATCTCAGCTATAGGCCTACAGTCGGTTGGTAGGGTTAGATGGGCCACAGCTCTCTTGCTGCATCCTGAAAAATACAAACACAATCTCCATCGGAGAGTGAGATCAGTATAGGTTAACAAATATACACAATTATGTATTACCTAGATTCTATTTTTAGTAGCCTCCCAGTCAATCGCTCCCATAGTGCATCTTTTCTTGGGAGCCCAAGAGTATGGGATCCGGTGCATATGGCCCTGAATCCCCAGTTCCAGTCAAGGGCTCCCCCTCACTGAGTGGAATATTTGGCCAAATTTAAAAGCTGTTGATTGTCCTCCCCCAGGCCTAGGCTCCTCCATTGCACAAGTGACCCTTTCTTGGTTCACTGTTCCCTCCCAGTAGGAGGTGTGGTCAGCCTACTCATGGCCGCAGACTGTGTTTCATGCCAGTGGTCTCTGTTTACTCCAGCTGTTGTTGACCAGCTTCCCCTGGAAGCTTGTATAGTGCCTTCCAGCACTGCACTAACTGCCATCTGGGGGCTGGTTACCATTGAAGACCTTGAAGGGTCTCTTGATGCTGATAGATGGCATTCTGTGCCCAAATTCTTGTCTATAAAGTTAAAAAATTAAAATTATAGACCACCAGAGGATAAGGTAGAGTGGGAGACTTTATTTCAAGGAAAATGGGAAGTTACAGAGATCTCCAGCCACCAGTGTGGAGAGAACACGTGGGAGAGAGTTTAACAAAATCTATGCTGTTCAGCCAAATAAGCAAAAGAAGAAAACAAAGGGCTTCCATCATGAGGGAAAAGGTTCGTGTGGGAAAAATCTGGAACCTTCCCTCGTTAGGCTAGGGTGAGGGAAGGCCTTACCTTCCTAAGGCCTGTAAATTCTTCTCCTAAAACGCCATGTGTAGGAGTAAAAGGCTGGACTTTGTTTCAGTGACTTTTAAGACCTCCACCAGGTAAGCCAGAGAAACAGCTGGTTGGTCCATACCTGACCAATCAGTGTTAGTATCTAGGTTTAAGCTCTAGCTAGAAACACCTCTCACTCAAGGGGAAGGGGTCTATGGAACTTTCCTGAAGGAGTTAACTGTCACAATTTCACTTATGTGTTTTTAATTAGCAAACAAAATAAATTTTCATTAGAGCATTTTATACATACTTTTTGCTAAACCTCCTCTGCTCCTCATCTCTCTTCCTCTACCTCCCTACTGCTTGTATCCTTTCAGACTTTCCTGTTACACTTATTCTATTTCCCTAATAAATATTGATAAGTAAAAGCCATGCATGATAGTATATGCCTGTAATGTCAACACTCGTTAATGCAAGAGGATCATGAATTCTAGGGCACGCTGAGCTACCTAAGGACATCCAGTTGCCAAAAACAAAACAAAACAAAACACCAAGATGGCTGGGGATATAGTTCATTGGTAGAGTGAGTACTTGCTTAGCAGATATAAGGTCTTGAATACAATTCCCAGCACTGAAAATAAATAAATGAATCCATGAGCCAAGGAAGAAGGGGTCTCTGGAAACCGGGAAAGATAGGAGTCCTCTTGGAAGCCTTTGGGAGGTACCCAGCCCTGTGACATCCGACTTTAACTCAACAGGCCCATTTCAAAGATTTGTGACATCTGGAATCAAAAGCCAATTAAATTTATGTAGTTTCAAGCCACCAAGTTTTCAGTAATTTGTTACAGCAGTAATAAGAAACTAATAAAGTTCCATAGAAAATTATCCTAACATTTCTTTAACTCTGCTTGTAACTTGCACTAGAAGGAATGATGCAGGCAGGAAGGGCCTCATGACCAAACCTCAGGGAAAGATGGGGGTGAACGGGGGAATCAGGAAGAGTGCATATGGTGTTCCTTGTTAGCTTTTGTTCCCAGCCTCACCCCCTGGGGAGAATATTTCAGGGGCTACAAAGTAATAGTTGAAATAACTGCTTTTAATAAAACCACCATAAAGCAACAGGCACAAGAATTGCTTTGGAGCTCTGCTAACAAGAGTGTTACACAGAAGGGCAGAAAGATATTTATTTTGTGCTCCATCCATACATACAGGCTAGAAAGGGCCACGGAGCCTCTGAAATAATGCCATGGTGTGGTGTGCAATGCTGCAGATGGGGGCAGGCTGCACAAGTGACAGGTCCCAAAAGACACAATGATTTCCATCCCAGGTATACCAGAAGTTCTTCCCAGGGTCTCATCAGCCCTGGCAAATAAACAGAAGAAGAGAAATGAGGCCCTAAAGAGACAGCAAGAACTGGCAGATGTCCATAACTACTCATGACCAGAGAAGGGCTCCCTGGAAATCATCACGGAACTCTGTGGTTGGTCAATGGTCCTGTGAGAACAGAACAGGGCCCAGGCTGTCATTCTACATGTTACCTTTCCATAAACCAAGGCTGGGGTGGCCTGGTGTCACAGGGATTATCTGATGTCTCCCAGGACAGGATAGACACCAAAGAAAGGAGAAATCATTGATAATATTAGGAGAGGACAAAGTTTTCCTGGGAGTCTTGTATCTGGGAGTTCTGAAATATTTCTATGTGGGATCTAAACCAGATTTCAGCCCAAGGCAAGAGAGCTGTGAGGCAAATCAAATCGCTTTGTTACCAAACTGTTAGCAGAGCATTTTTCATTGACTGTGTCTTCACTGATGTGGTATCAGCCCTCCAGAAACTAATATTGGCAAATAAAAGACATCGCATTCTGACTTAGAACCTACATCCTGGAGAAGTCAGATGCTTAACATCAAAAGAGGATGTGTTCTTATTTCAGTTTCTAATCAAAGGGGTCTCGCTCTCCATAGCACAGGGCTGGGAAAGCCCTGCTGGCTTTCATGCAAAAGAGCACACAGAGGTGAGGGGTCTTGCCCTCCACGAGCCAACTGAGGGCTTGTGCTGTGTGCGTGAAATGGGATTTGCACATCGTCATCCTGCTACAAAACACCAAGATGCCTCAACTTCTCTCCTTGGAAGTGTTTCCTCAGTGGATAACTTACCTGTCTGTCATCCTGCACACCCAGATGAACTGTGCTTTTTGTTAGATGTGTCTCTGGTTTACTCCTGGACATCGTTTGGCCTTTCTTTTTGATTTGCCATGAGTGTTAAGCAAAGTCCATGCTATCTGCTTTGATGTGATGCCATGGTTCCTCAGGAGGGCAAAAGGTAGACCTCCTACTCCACAAGATAAACAGCAAAAAGCAGAGCTGGTTGCATTTCATCAGACTTCACACAAACCCCATGGAAAACAAAGCCGAAAATACCACCTTTGACTGATTCTGAGACAAATACACTTACAGGTTGGGGGAAGCTGCAAATTCCAACCTGTAAACTAAGACTCTTACCCAATGAGCTCACTCGGTAGCTTGTACTTACATATAAGTATTTATTTACAGTTCATTTTCTTCTCATTAAGTAGTTCTATTGCATCAATTTCAAGATCACGGACAGCAAGGAAAGATTAGAGTTCAAGTCTAGGAATTTCTTCCCACTTCTGGCGTTGTGACTGTGCATGGCTTAGTCTTTCTACCTCAAGATCTACAAGAAGAAGGACATACAACTAACTCTAAAAGATGCCAGAATGTGCTGAGTGTCTCGAGAGCCCAAAGTATCCAGAAACTTGGGGAAGTGGGCAGTTCATGGAAAAGAGGGCATCGGGGTCTTCTTGAATGAAGGATGGAGAGGAAAGCATCTGTGTAGTAGTTGGCTGTGAGACCTTGTGGGTGGAGCAAGTGTCAGACATAGAAGGACAAGGCCATGAGAAGACAGCCTAGAATCCTGGAACTAGACAACCCTGGGGAACAGGCAGAGACTCTTCACATCCCAACAGCAGAGCTGACTTGGAAGAGAAGGTAATAGTGGCATTTAATTGTATCCCAGCCAAGTACCTTGGCCTTAGTTAACATGCTTCTGCTACACGCTGATTTCCTCACATTAAACTGATCCTCAGGTGGGAGTTTTGTTGATTTTCATTCCTTCTGTCTATTCAAGAGAGCATATCAGCCATCTCAGCTGATATCCCTTGAGATTTCTGTGCTTTCTTCCTATCGCCAACCAAGTTCAAGATGAGGAGAGCTTATACTTTAAAAAAAAAGCCCTAGGTGAACTCTAAATATACCAGAAGTCACAGTCTATTATATTTCCTGCAGCTTCTAAACAAAGCCTGCCAGTTAATTTCCCTGGCCTGCACATGCTGCTGGTACTGAACATCCCCACGGCCAGACGAAGGGAGGGCTTGCAGCTGTCCCACAGCTGAGGAAGGAACTGCACTTGCTCTGTGATAAGCTGCACAGGTTTTGCTCTCTGATCTCATTAGGTTACAAGGACTGCACTTCCTGAATGTACACACACACACAAACACACACACACACACACACACACACACACACATCTATTTGCTGAGAAAAGAAAGTGAAACATCAAAATAGCTATTTGTTGATCAACCTTTCAGATGGAAATATCAAAGATTTAGCAGCTTTGTCATTGAAAAATGAAGATAAAATCATTACATTGCTTAACAAAATACCCTCTGCAGTTTGGATGATTGTGACGTGAAAGGCAGCTCTGTGGGATCAGAGCTCAGAGCTCCCCCACCAGTGAGTCTTGGAGTCCTTGTCCACATTAACAAAGAATTGAACACGTGGCCTCAGAGAAGGGTAAGTTTGAAGTGTAATTTAGTAGTTGAGAGAAGAAGGAAAGCAAAGCAGGAATGAGCCCAAGCCAAAAGAAGTCCTCCCAAAAGGGAACAGGAGAGGAGACCTGCAAAATCTCCCTCTCGTAGGAAAAGTCTCCCTCCAGGAACCTGAATGAGCCTCCTCATCAGACTCAGGTGTGTAGGGAGGAGCCTGATTGATTGGCAGGAATACTGGCTCAGGAGAGCCCACCCATGGGAGACAAGCCCACAGAATTGGGGAGAAACAGGAAGCGGATGCTGCCTGCAGCCATCTTGGGTGAGACTGGATCAGATATGGGTTGTAGTCCTGCCAGGACAGGCTAGATGGCCTCCATGTTTCTGTGAACCAATTCCTAGCTAACTACCATTCCAGGATAAAGCTACCTTCTAATCTGTATCAATGGAATTTATTTAAGATATTTTACTTTCTCTTTGAGATGAGAAGTATCAGTGTGTGAGTTCCTTGGTTGTCCATAGTACTTAGGTGCAATAGTAGTCAAGAATATAAAATGTTGAGGGGGTGACATTTAGCTTACCAGATCTCAGACAAAACTGAGAGAAATCATTCCTACTGCAACTACTTGACAATCATTTGAGAAAGGCTTTGAAAGGAAAAGCCTATACCAGTAGATTAGAAGCTCTCTGAGGGCAAATACTGGTTCTGTCTTTTAATACCACAGCCATAGCATTTCTAAAAATATACCAGACATATAGTTGGTTTTGGTAAATGTTTGTTGAATGAGTAAATGTAAAAGAGGAAGTGAATGAACTAATTTTATTGCCAAGAAGTAGTTGGAGAAAACCTAAGAAAGTAGGAAACTATTCTGTGATAAGTCAGGTGAGTTAAAAGTTTGTAAGTATATTTGTTGAGCCATTAACTCTTGAACTCCTATTATGTGTCATGTCCTGATGATAGAAGAGCTCCTACTATGTGCCATGTCCTAATGATATGAAAGCTCCTACTATGTGCCATGTCCTGATGATAGAAAAGCTCCTACTATGTGCCATGTCCTGATGATAGAAAAGCTCCTACTATGTGCCATGTCCTGATGATAGAAAAGCTCCTACTATGTGCCATGTCCCGATGATAGAAAAGCTCCTACTATGTGCCATGTCCTGATGATATGATATGTATGTGCCATGTCCTCCCATACGCTGATGATAGAAAAGCTCATGGGCTTGGAGTTGATCAAATATTCAATGAGAATATCTATAAGGAAAATTGTGAATTCTACCCCCAGAAAAAAAAAGTGACATTTCATTTGGGGCTAGACGGGTGTGACTATGGAATGTGGAAGACCATCAGAATAACACAGAGGACGGGAAAACCACAAAGACTTAGGAGCCCATGAAGGCATTATGAATTATGTGTATGAGGAGATTGGGTGTAGAAAGATGGCCAAAGATCAGGGAATAAAGAACTTCATAGTCTGTTTCTCTGTGCTTCAGATATGGGGGCAATTAGAAAGGGTTTTAGGCAGGCACTATACAAATGAATTGTGATTTTATGTTTATTTATTTTAAACTGGGGCCTCACAATGTTGTTCCGGCTGTCCTTGAATTCTTAGCAATCCTCTTACCTCAACTTCCCTGGTGATGAGATTAGAGGTGTGACTGACTACAGCCAGCTCATGAACTAAGTTTTAAAACTGTGTCTTTCAGGTTTAGAAAGAAGAGTGGCTCATTGCAGATCAATCTTGTCAAGGGCAGCTAAAAAGAATTTAATAGTTTAAAACTCTTATTTTGAGCACAGCAGAGCACTACTGATGCTCCAGGATTTGAGGGTCAAGCTTGAAGAATAAGGAAACTCACTGAGGTGAACACAACACTTAATGCTTCTTTTTTCCCTCAAGGTACTTCTGGTTCATAAACATCATGGGGAAAGAGGCTCATAAGCAAACGAACACACAGATGGTAAAAGACAGAAGTGAGCAGAGCTTCCAGCAATCTTATAGGGTTAGACAGACAAGACCTGGAGTTCAGGGCTACCAGGGTAGTGAGGATTCCAGGAGGTCAAGAAGCGGAAGAGCAGGAAATCGGAGAGAAGTAAAACAATTGTCTAAAATCCTCATGGTTATTTCTTGATGTATAAGCTGTGTGCGCAGATAATGTTTTATTAGTTTTTTTAAATTGGCATCAAAAGTAATGGGTAGCATTATGACATTTTCATACAACCTTAGTTTTTGTTGATCCTCCTCCTCTATTTCCCATTCTCATCCCCCTACCTCTATCCTGCTCATCCCCTTCCTCCTCTCATTAGAACTACTTCTTGGATAATTTTACAAACTAAGCTTAGCAATTCTCACAGAGAACTTCACACCTATGCTCCAGGGTGGGTCTTGTTTTTTCCTGAACACCTCTCTTGCTCTTAACCATTGGGCTTAAAATCTGTATTCAACATCTTTAATTAAAAAAATAAAAACTAAACAGAATTACAGACCTAACTGTAAAATAGAAACTTTTTAAACTACACGGAAAATCCAAGCAAGCTTCTGCTTTGGTGGTTGCTTATTAGATGCGATGTCAACAACATTCATGAAAGAGAAACTTGATCCGATGTGCTTCATAGAGTTTAAAAAGACAAAGTACAGATTGGAAGAAAAATGTCTGCAAAACAAAGATCTGATAAAGGACTAGCATCCAAAATGCAAAAACCCTTAAAACTCTAGGATAGCAAAGCAAACAACCCACTTTAATAAAGAGGCAAATAATCTACACAGATTCTTCACCAGAAAGGATATACAGATGGTAAATAAGCATATAAAAAGATGTTCTGTACAGGAAGCCATTGAGGAATTGCAAATTAAGACAAGATACCACACCATACCTGCTCAGATGGAAAGACCCGAACACAGCACGGGATGTTGACAAGGATGCGGGTGGGAATTTTCATGCAGTGCTCGTGGGCAATGGCCCAGCCACTTAAGAAGTGACAACTATAATTAAAAATTAACAGCCGTTTCTTGCAAACCAAATATAATTTTACCATATGATTCAGCAATTGTGGTCTTTCAAATGAGTTGGAAACACATTTCTACAAAATCCTACACACTGTTTGTAGCAGTTTTATTCATAATCCTCTGACCCTGGATGAATTCGAGATATCCTTCAACAGATGAGTGGGTAAAGAGTGTCACATTCGAACAAGGCAATATTCTAAGCGGTACAAAGAGCTGAACTAGGAAGTCATGGAAAAGCCTTAGGAACGTAGTGGGAGAAGTTAGTCTGAAGATGCTGGGTATTGTATGGTTCTGGTGATATCACATTTTGGAAAATGAAAAACAATGAAAACAATTAAGGTCAGCAGTTATTATGGAGCTTGGGAGGAGGAAGAGTGAGAAGTGGATAGAACCCAGGGGATTTGATAACAGTGAACCTATCCTGTAGGATACTCTCATGGTGTCTACATTGCTACATTGTTCAAGCCCACTGAATGTACAGTGTCAAGAATGAACCTATGTAACCTAAGGATGATAATTAATATATTAATATATCAGTATTGGGCAATAAGACTGCTACAAATGTGCCACGCTAATGCCAACTGGAAGCGATGTAGGATATTGTGTGTGTATGTGTGGGAGGGAACACGTGGGAAGTCTTTGAACTTAATGCTCAATTTTTCTATAAACTTAAAACTTCACTAAAGCATAGGACTACTGATTGAGACAAACAGATGGGGCTGCGTGTAAGAGGCTGAGTTTTCAGTTTTCTTATGGTGATGGGGACACGGCAGATGCCAAGTGGAGAGAGCCTTGTCAAAGCCCTTTAATTTCTGGTCCTGGAATGAGTAAGGTAGAACTGGAGGTGGGGGAGTACTTTACAAGACAGAGATCCAGGCTTGGATCTAGCTGCTCACTCAAGAACTATCATTGAGTCTCCTAAAATCACATGCTTCTACCTCGATCACTTACATCAATTAGATAACTTAGTCCATTGCTTCTACAATCTTCAAGACCATACCCCTACAAAAACTTACCTGACATGTTCAGAATGAAAGCAGAGAGAGAGAGAGAGAGAGAGAGAGAGAGAGAGAGAGAATATGCAATAGGCACAAAATCATAGGAAATCTATATTTCAAGAAAAAAGTTAATGGTAAAAGATGGAAAGTCTTCTCAAAGGCATAGAATCTACTTATTCAAAGAAGTGAGTCGCATTCTAGACATTAGAACACAGTTGGAAAGGTGACTTCGTCAGAAATAAAGGTTCGTAGCAAGTATACAGCTTGAAACAATTGGAAGGTTAGAAAGCATACATCAGGAGGATTCCCTCAGGATTTACTGAATTTATCTTATATGCAAGTAACTGGTGTCCAAAAATGACAGATAGAGGCTACGAAGAGAACTCGGTGTTTGAAAAGATAACCACTGAGAGCTTACCTAAAATTGACAATAATCGCCCCTTAGCAAAGAGTGCTATACATCTAAGGAAGTATAACCGATCTTCAACCCATACCTGGGATCATCATAACACCAGCAAAGATTGAACCTCTTAACACACACGCCACATTGTTTTAAAGGGAAGAAAAATAATAAGACCAACAAAATAATGGAAACCAGAGGAAAATATAATGGCTTCATAAAAGCGATGAAGAAAAATAAATAGTAAGCCAGAACTCTCCATGTTGAAAATGCACTTGTCAACAACAAAATATTTTCGATAAAAGAGGAGACAATTTCCCGTTGTTATATGAGGTCAAGATTATTCTCACAGGGGCTGGAGAGATGGCTCAGCGGTTAAGGCACTTGCCTCCAGTACCTAAGGCCCTGGGTTCAATTCCCCAGGACCCACATGGGCCAGACCCACAAGGTGGTGGCCCTGGTGTGCTCTCTCTCTCTCTCTCTCTGTATCTCTATATCTCTCTCTGTATCTCTCTGCTTGAAAATGAATAAATAGAATATTAAAAAAAGATTATTCTTACAGAATAAAATCAACCCATTAAAAGAAAGAAAAGATTGCACCTTAACTGCTGAGCCATCTCTCTAGCCCTTAGCAATCTTTTTTACAGTATTTAATTTCCAAAAATGTACAGTAGTTATTTTCTTTACATAGAAAATGTAAAGGAATAGCCCCAAAATTTTATAGAATAAAACAAAGCAAAAGACAAACGTGAGGCTGAGAGATGCCTCAGCGGTTAAAAGTGTCTGCAAAGCCTAATGACCAGAGTTCAGTTCCCTAGTACCCATGTAAAGCCAGATACACAAATTGGCATATGAATCTGGAGTTTGTTTGCAGCAGCTAGAGGCCCTGGCATGCCCATTTTCTATGTCTCTCTTCTCTCTAGCTCTCTCTGCTAGCAAGCAAGCAAGCAAGCAAACAAACAAACAAACAAGTGTGAAGGACACGAACACTCATATTTCACAATTTACTAGAGCTCTATAGAAAAACCAGTTTACCATGATGAAATAATAGACATGTAAATACACAGTCTAAAAGTAAACCATTCCTATCTTCACTCAATAGTCAACAAGCACCAGTGTAATCGAATGGGGATTGTAACAAATGATGAAACAGGTTTTCTATGCACAAAATATGAACTTTGGCCTTTACCTAACATTATATATAAAATTATCTTAAAGTAATTTTAAAAAATGATATATGGGAACTGGAACTATACAACTCATGGAAGAAAACAGGATAGACTCGTTGCCATCTTAGTTAAAGATCAAAAGAGTTTGAAATAATAAACAAATATGAACCATGAAAGAAAAATTAATAAATTGGATTAAAATTAAAACTAATATCCTTCAAAAGCTACTGTTTAGAGCAAGCAAATGCAGCTTGGGGTGAGAGAATACATTTACAAAACCAATCTGACAAAAGGACTTACATCAAGACTACTAATTAAATTTAATTAAAATTGCTTTCTGTGATGCGATACTAATAGGGAGGAACAATCCAAGTTCAAACGGGTGAATAAAGCCCGGTGTGGTGGTGCATGCCTGCCATCTCAGCACTTGGGAGGAGAACACAAGAGAACCTAGAGTTCAAGGTCATCCTGGGCTATGTAGCAAGTTCTGGCCTGGATACATGAGAACCTATTTCAAAAAAAAAAAAAAAACATCAAGAACAGCAAACAAAAACTAGCAAGAGTGAGGATAAGTGCATACTTTAATAAAGAACACATATAAATAAAAAGATTCCCAACATCATTAGGCAAACAGGGAAATGTGATTGTACTCTCAATTATTAGAACGGTTTGTTTTTTTTAACAGATGATTCCTAGTATCACCAGGGATATGGAACTGGAACTCCCATACACTTCTATTAGGATGGTAAGATTGCTAGGCTATTTTGGAGAACAGTTAGTTTCTCAAGAAGTTAAACATAACATTTACCATGAAGCTCAACAATTACTTTCCAATTTTTGTAATTATTAACTCAAATTAATTGTGCCGATGGGTCAACTTCACAATGACATTTCCATATATACACATAAAATGCTTTGCTCTAATCTAGCCTCCCTAATACCTTCTTTTTCCCTCCCCGTTTCTCCTCCACCAACTCCCTCCATTAGTTTTTCACATCATCTTATTTCAATTTTATTTTATTTTTTAGTTTCTACATATGATCCTCCCATGATTTTATTCAGGAGAAATAAAGGCATATTGTTGCAGTTACTTTTCCATTGCTGGGATAAAGAACCAACAGCAGCTGAGGGGAGGAAAGGTTTTATTTTGGCTTGCAGTCTTGAGGGGAAGCTTCGTGATGGCAGAGGAAAGCATGGCATGAGTAGAGGCTGGACATCACCTCTGCCAATGCAGGTGGAAACAGCAGCAAGAGAGTGAGCCAAACTCTGGCAAGAAGGAGCTGGCTATAACATCTATAGCCACGCTCAACAGCACACCTCCTCCAGCAAGGCTCTACTTCCTAAATTGCCACCAGCTAGGGACTAAGTACCAGAACATATGAGTTTATGGGGGGGCATCTGATTTCAACCAGCACACATATGCCTTTGGAAAGCTGCATGTGACCATTCATAGCCACTCTGCTTATAATAGTAAAACCCAGAACCAACCCAAATGTCTATCAACGGATAAGTGAATGACAAATTTTAGTATGTAAAACAATAAAACTGAATTAACGTGTGGTGCACATAGTGAAAGTACTGATGCACATAACAATAGGAAATAGAGAAAAGTACAAATATCTACAATAATGTGACTATTTCTCAAAATCACTGTGCTAAGTTAAAGAAGCTAGACACTTGATATATTATATATTTATATGAAACCCTAGAAAAAGCAAACTGTAGTGATAGAAGGGAAACCAATAGTTATTTGGGAGTGGGAAAGAGGGTTAACTGCAAAAAGGCACAAGGGAAATGGAAATGTTTTTTATTGTGATTATGGTAATAGTTACCCAAATACTATCTGTTAAATCTCATTAAATTATACACTTAAAATCGATGGCTTTTACTGTAAACAAAACTAAGATTTAAAAAGAAAAGCAGGTCTATTTGCTACCAGAAGAAACACATGTATCCTTCCCATAACCCAAGGCTGGGGTGGCCTGCTACCATAGAGATTATCTGACAGCACCCAGGATTGTAAGAATGACAGACACAAAAGATAAGATAAATCATTGATAATATTGGGACAGGACAAAATATTCTAGGGAACCTTGTATCTGTGAGCTCTGAAATATTTCTATGTGGGATCTAAATCAGATTTCAGTCTAAGGCTACAGAGCTGTGAGACAAACTACATTGCTCTGTTACCAAGGAAGGCAGAAAGGAATGTGGTCTTACATAGATGGACAGAACGATGGACTATACTAAGAGAGTTCTATGTTCTCTCCTTTCAGGAAACACGAGAGATTAATTTATCTTAATGTTTATGAATTGAAGCTATATACATAAGATAAACAGTTCAAGCACAGTAAAAATGTATAACTTAATAGATGATCAATGTAGTAGCTCATCAGTACAGTACAAAAATATGAGATTAATAAAAATAAGATGAGAAAAGAGAGCAAAGGGGAGCAGGAGAGGTTAGGACAGAGAACCAATAGGAAGACAGAATATTTAAGCACAACTCTTAACGGTAGTATATCAGATGTACATGGGATGTTATATTACAGTTAAGACATAAGTTTATCAGATTAGATATTAAAATGTAGCTATATATAAATGGCAGATGCTAAGTAGATGGACAGTAATAAATCCAAAGTTTGAATATTTTTATCCAGGCAATCAACAGTGGAGCTGTAGTCATATAAGAGAAATACCAAGGGCAGTTCTACGGAGTATTCCAGAACAACAAAAGGACCAGTTAACTAGAAAATTCAATTCCAAATCTGACTTCATTCATTCATATTGCTGTAAATTTTATAAGTCAAAAGTTGAGAGAAGCCAGGCATGGCAGCACACGCCTTTAATCCCAGCAGTTGGGAGGCAAAGGTAGGAGGATTTCTGTGAGTTCAAGGCCACCCTGAGACTACATAGCATTTTGCAGCAGTTGCTAAAATAAATAAAAAAATAATAAGGTGACAGTAGATCAAATAATTGGATTAAAAACACAATTTAATTTAATTTACCATTACTTTCAAATGAGGTGAAACACATTAAGTGCTAATATTCTGTTCTATAAAGCAAGTTTCATTTAACAAAATTTAAGTAACTAAAATCTAGAATATATTAACTGACCATCATAATAGCAAGTTAGGAATTAATAACAGTGGAGCACGATGGCACACGCCTTTATTCCCACACACTTAGTTGTGTGTGGTGCTGGTGATGGTTTTTCTCTCTGCTTGGATCTGTGAAAGGGGGCTAACGAACTTCCCCTGGATCTGTAGCTTCAATAAATCCTTTCCTCCCATAAAACTGTGCCTGCTTTGGAGATTCATCCTAGTGTCCTATGGCTGACTAGGACACATATAGAATTATAAATTAAGGATCATCTGTACTTGGAAAATTATTGTCTTAAATAAAAATGAAAGAAATAAAGACTGAAAATGAGTGATCTAGGTAAGTATCAACACCTTAAGAAGTTAGGTAAAAGATAGCAAAATATAGCCAATTAAAGAGCAAAGGTTGGCTGGAGAGAGAACTCAAAGGTTAAAGGCACCTTTCCCAAACCCTGCCTGTCTGGATCATTTCCCCAATATCCATATGAAGTCGTATGCTCAAAGTGGATCATGCATCTGGAGTTCATTTGCAGTGGCTGGAGACTCTGGTGTGCTCCTAATCTCTCTCTCTCTCTCTCTCTCTCTCTCTCTCTCTCTCTCTCTCTCTCTGTCTGGCTGCAAACAAATAAAAATGTTTAAAATATCAAATTCATGCCAATAATTTAGCAAGCTAGGATAAAGATTCCTTTAATCTGATAAGAAATATTTTCAATGAATAAGTAAATGAAGCGAATAGATAGCCAGTGTCATAATCTTGAAAGCCTTCATAGATGGAAGATGAGTGAAAGATGTACACTTTGTTCTTTCATTGAATATTGTTCTGAGGATGCTAGCTGTTACATTGAGGAAAGAATATATATATATATATATATATATATATATATATATGAAAGAACAAAAAAGATAAATTACCACTATTTATAGACAAAATAACCATGCTTGGAACCCCCCCCCCCGCAAAAAAATCCATTAACGTTAACATTTTAAAAAAGTAAACTTGCAATGGCCATTGAGTTCAAAAGTGGTATTTAAAATTCAGTTGTTTCCTATCTTCTATCATATTAAAAGTATATTTAAAATAAGTTAAGGACTGGAGAGATGGCTAAGCGGTTATGGCATTTGCCTGCAAAGCCTAATGTCTCATGTTCAATTTCCCAATACAAAAATAAGCCAGATATACAAAGTAGTGTATGCATCTGGAGTTCATTTGCAGTGGCAGGAGGCCCTGACCTGGCATGCTCAATTTTTTTCTCTCTGTTTGAAACAATTTTTAAAAAGATGTTAAAAAACATTTATCATATGAAAAATAACAGTATGGAAAACTATATCTAACAAGATGTATATGACTTCTACATAAAACTACAAAACATTAAGAAAAATTGAAAAAGACTTAAAAAAAGTGCATAGTCATAAGAGAGGCCCTGAATAGTGCACAGGTGGCCTAACCCCAAGACAAATGGCTCTGGCCTGTAACTCCTGGTCCCTGTCATTGGTTACTTCCCACACTGAGCTGTTGATCAAAGAGACCCATGAGGTCCCCCAAAATAAGACAGGCTTTTGTCAAAGCTCTTGAATACCTGTCCCAGGCCAAAGATAGACCCTATTGCGTTTGAGTTCTTCTAGAACTCCATGGAGGATCTTAAGTCTAGATGTTAGTGGAATGTAAATCCTCCCTTCTTAGGAAACAACTTTTCATGTGTCTTTCACATTCCTGCACATCTTTCAAGCCAGAAATGGACTGCCTCAATTCTACAGTGTTCTTACAAAAATGTGGCAAGATAAAAGCACTGTCTTCCCCTCAACAATGGGGAATATAAGAAAGACAGTATCTCCTTCCATGGACAAATTCACACAGTAGTGCAAATGATGACGTGCTGGCTACCCCGGTTACTGTTAGTAATAAGCACTTTTTAAAAAAGTATTTATTGGGCTGGAGTGATGGCTCAGCGGTTAAGGCACTTGCCTCCAGTGCCTAAGGCCCTGGGTTCAATTACCCAGGTCCCACATAAGCCAGACCCACAAGGTGGTGGCCCTGGTGTCCTCTCTCTCTCTCTCTCTCTCTCTCTCTCTCTCTCTCTCTCTCTGTCTCTCTCTCTGCTTGAAAATGAATAAATAAAATATTAAAAAAATAAAAAAAGTATTTATTGTATTTTATTTGCAAGCAGAAAGAGACAGAGAGAAGAGAGATGGACTAAGAGAGAATGGACAGGCCAGGGCCTCTAGCCACTGTAAATGAACTCCAGACGCATATTCCATTTTGTGCATCTGGCTTTACCTGGGTACTGGGGAATTGAACCCAGGTTATTAGGCATTGCAGGCCAGTGCCTTGTCCACTGAGCCACCTCTCCAACCCAAAAAGCACTTTATTTTTGCTATCCCAAGACCTATGAGTACCCATGAAGTTGTGGCTGATGGTTTGCTAGCTTCAAAGAAAGGTTAATGTTGGACCTGCCACAGCTCTTCACAACTTATCCCACTTATCCTGCTTCAACTTATTCTCTGGCTTCAATTAAGAACCACTTGTATAAAAATCCCCCTTTTACCAGGCCTGGTGGTATATGCCTGTAAACCCAGCACGTGGGAAGTAGAAGCAATATGATCAGATCTTGAAAGTCATCCTTGGCTACACAGTGAGTTGGAAGCCCCAGCTTGGGGTACGTGACACCCTACCTCAATTTTTTTTTTTTTGTTTTTTTGAGGTAGGGTCTCACTGTAGCCCAGGCTGACCTGGAATTCACTATGGAGTCTCAGGGTGGTCTTGAACTCACGGAGATCCTCCTACCTCTGCCTCCTGAGTGCTGGGATTAAAGGCGTGCACCACCACGCCCGGCTGATTTTTTTTTTTTTTAAATCTTCATTTCAAATGTATGTGGTATTGGGTTCAATCCCCAACACAGGAAAACAATTCATATCTCTCACTCTGTGTCTGGGAAACCTCTCCTAAAATAGCCTAGCTGTAGCCTTTTAAGTTGTGCACCCTTCTGCGTTTACAATACACTTCCACTTTTTGTTTACTTGTTTTGATTTCTGAGATAGGATCTTAACTATGTAGCTGAAGTGACCTACAACTCATGACCCTCCTGCCATAGTCTCCAAGTACTGGGGCCTCAGATGGGCACCACCACAACCCACTTGCTTCTGGGTTTTCAGAAATAGTTCATATACATATGAAAACTAACTGCAGCCAGAGTGTGACTGTGAGTCAGGGTAGGAGGACATTGGGATGAAGAAGACTGGTCAAAGTTCCATTATTAGAAGAAGAAAGAGGAAAGACATCACCAACGATGACTAGGATTTTAAAGACAGAATGTGACCTAAGGCAGTAGCTTGCAAAGAGAGATAAAGGAAGCAGAATGAAAGATCTTCAAGTGGTAGGATGGAGGTGTGATACACAAAGTATTTAACAAGTGCTGCCCAGATACCCATGAGAAGGATGGACACCATCATCAAGCACTGCTCTGGTGGAGCACACACCTCTGGGCACAGTAGCTGTCGGTCTGGTAGGATGGATGGAACTTGATAGCCAGCCAAACTCAATGGGGGAGGATCAAACTGAGTTATAACCAAAGTTCTCAAGTTTGGTCACATTTTTTACTTGCATTCTCTCAGTTATTTGGTTTTAGCTTGAATGACTTCCAAATCTACCAAACCTACCAGAAAAATCAGAGAATTATCTGAATATCTTATTTGACACACACAAGTTAGAATACGATGCATTTTTCATTTCAAAAATATTTTCAAAATCACACCAATTAGAAGCCATAAAGAAAGGACCGTAGACCAATAAAGTAAGCCAACCTGACAGATGATGTATCACTTTTAATCACATAGCACATGCAGCTGCCAATTGCAATTTTTTTTCCTGTGGAAGAACACGTTACAAATCATTGCACTATTCACAGATCTTTCTAAGGTAGCAGAAAACCAGCTGGATTTTATGGAGTGAGACTCAGAATCGCTAATTCACAATCCTTTAACACGAATCCCCTTTAAATACACCCAGCTCAGAATTAACTCTCTTTACATGATTAAGAACCTATGGCTTTCCATCTTCCCTTCCCCATAATTACCAATATCTTCTAAGGAAGAAAGTGTGTTTTCTGTTCATTAATGGTAATACGACCTAGGCAGACCAATCAGTTAAGTCCGTGATCCTGCAGTCACCGTGGAAGCCAAATTACCCTCTCTACCAGGACAAAATCAATTAACACCACTAGGGACGTTATTATTGTCACATTATGTCAGTTGATAGTCTCTAGGGCCTATAAGTGATTTAAATTTTTTTTAACTGCTATAATTCCAGTGTGCTTGTGTGGCAAGCCTTCCATTGACAAGGGAGACTTCTATTACAGGAGAATTAATTTTACAACATGGAAAAATAAACGCAAGCCACCATTTTAGGTCTTTAGAAGAAAATGACTATACACCAGGAGAACTCCAAAGCCTAAGTGATTTGTCCCAGTGGGGTGTGTTTTAAAGCTCTTACACAAAAGCTAGGTTGGCTGGATCCATGTACCACTTGCCTAAGAACAGAGTCAGTCAGGGGATGGAAAGCCATCAAAACAAGGGAAGTTCCAAGTTGTCATTTTTTTCCCTAATAAAATGAATTGTTCCTCACCATGAGAAATAGTGAAATTCTAGTTTTGTGAAATTGGACCTTAAATGCATCAGAAAAGATGGTGATGTGTCACGAGCGTGTCACGCAGCTCACGCTTGGAAGGTTCCGAATTCTGGCACACCCCATGGCAGAGGGTAGTTTGCACCCTCAGAAGTGTCCGTAGTGCTTAGTCAATGCACAGGCTGGCTCTGTGGCCAGACATGCAGAAGAAAACTACATCTGACATCATCCTCCGATACTGTCTTTTTACTCCATGGTCTGAAGTCCTCGTCACTAGCAGAGAATATGAAATGGGACCTCAGTTCTGAGTTTGTAGCTGCTGTTAAAAGAGAATTAAAAAAAAAATACTCCCAAGTAAATTAAGCACAATGTTTTAAAATGGCTGGTTTCCTTTTTGAAACAAGTAGACCCAACTTCTGTATTTTGGCCTCCATCAGGGGGTATTTAATTAAGTCTATTCTGTCTAACATGATCTGATGTCATTGTACAAGGATATGTTCTTTGTTAGCAGCACTCTTAGTTGCGGAATCCTCTGTGTATTTGAAACCATGGTAACAGAGCAGTAAGCTAAAGCCAATGAGATAATGAGATATTCTCATTGTAATTGTGTTTCATGAGGGCACAAGATCCCACGGGTGGTATCCGACTGTCTTACAACTGCTAACAGAATTTAAGAAGCAGGCATATATTAGCATGAGAGTGTTTTCCATAACGGCCATGTAAACATTTGTGACATGGCATTTTTAGCTGTTTCCAGCACATAAAAGTATGTACTGTGCATTCATGTCACCAAAAAAAGCACCGCACAATTTATAAATAACCAATATTTAAAAAATCCTTGTAACTTCAAGGAACTTCAGGTTTGGAATGCACGAGCTGGCTGTGGGGGTGCTTTTCTGCATAATTATGAGCTGGGCCTTGGTTTGTGGGAGGAGGAGCCCTCCATCAAAGCAAAGAGAAAGAGCAGCCAGCCCTCCACCTCCCAAGCACCCATATGTCCCTCCTGAAGGAGGGACACGCCGATCTCCTTGGAGGCTCCCGGGGCTTTTACGAAGAAAGCCATCGTGTCAATCTCTAAAAGTGTCTCACCTTTAAGACAGAAAACAGAACCATTTGGGGAATGAAATCAAAATATTTACAAGCTACCTGTTCTTCTGAACTAAAATGGGAGAGGGGAACCCCTCATTTTGAATGCCTTCCCTTCCGTCGCCGTTGTAAGTTTCACCACAGTTTTCATTTGAGTTGCAGATTTTATGCACAAGTCACTGAATCCATGTTCTCCATCCTGATGAGGTTGCTCTAACAGGCATTGGATCTTTTAATAAATAATTTACGACTAAAAAAGAGGAAGTGCAATATGGGATGACTATCTGATTAAGCAGGGCTAAGATTTATGCACTCGGGTGTCACAAGGCTTCCCACCAGGAGCCCTGCTTTCTAGCACTGACCTGCGAACGTGCATCCTGTCAGCTTTGCAATGTGATGGCCCCAGGGACGGAGGGGATTTTATGCGCTGAACTTTCTAGCTGAGGATTCTGTTTGCTTTTCACTTCACAGACAAAGGGTGTCACTCTTTGGTTTTTAAAATATGCTGGCGTTATTTCTAAAATGTTTGCGCATAAGAAGCTGAGCCGCTATCAAAATCATATTAATAGAGAAAATCATTCCAGTGCCGACCATTATGGAGCTGGTAGTTTTTTTTTTCTTTTTGGGTTTTTTTTTTTTTTTGGTGTTTTTGTTTTGTTTTGTTTTTGGTATATTTACATCACTTAGTTCTTTCTTTTACTCTATGTGTGTGTGTAGTTGGGAAATAAAATCTATGCTGTGAATGGTTATACAGAAAGACCATGTCACAGTGTTGGGGAATAAGGCCCTCGTTTCTGGGAGCTAAGGGTAGTCTCATCATTCATGGCTATTGTAGAAAAAGCCAACCACAAGTGGGGACTGAGGCCGCCCCTACTGAGGGGAGAGAAGTTCGTAGCTGTCATGGCCCATTAGGTCCTCACATTGCCAGTCCTTGGTCGTGTCTCCAAGCCAGCTCTTTATTTCGACATCTGAAAGGGGAAGATCTAATTTTCTCTAAACCCCTCCTCCTTGTTTCTGACAAATAGGAAATGGTTGTCAGGTCTGAAGGCTCCTCTTGGGTGCCATGTTGAAATGTTCGGTGAAGACTAGGGTTGACAACATTGGCAAGGGTTTGTTAAATACTGTCATAATTTTTGCAAAATGTCTTTACTTGGGTGGGCTTTGAAATGTTATCTCCCGGTAATCCACATAAATTCATCTACTTGGCTAACCCAAGAAATTCAGAGGCTGAGTATGTTTTCAAAGTATTAGAATCACAAAAGTGTCATTTATAAAACAGACTTAGCAGTGTACTTTCTCCAGTTTGAAGCCTTTTGACTCCATAATTTAGCCTGAGAATAGCATATATCCCCAACAGCTGATTCTATTTTGTGGAAATGGTAACCAGAGGTTGGCATTGATTTTTTTTTTCTTTATCCCTTCCATTCTGACAGAATCCAATATTTCTAGGTTTGGAAGTCACTGTGTGTGTGTGTGTGGAATGGCGTGAAAAACTCCACAATTGCAAAACCAAAGGAAGCATGCAGAAGGACTTAAAGGAGTGACCTGTCAACGTGTGCTTCCCAGGTGCTGAGACAGTGAAGTGCATGGAGAAATATGTTCGATGGTGATGGGCGCTGAGCAACAATCAATTGCACACAGGGACATGGCACACAGGGACACAAGACATGGCGGCCTTCGGTAAGTGAACACTGACTGTGCATCACCTTTCCGTGTCTTTGCCGCTTGAAGGCTGAGGGCAAAGCATCTACCCAGCTCCTCAAGGGAATACCAGCGGTGAAAAGTGTGCCCCAGCAGCCCAACACCTTGTGGACATGATATCTACAGATAAAGGTGCATAGCACCCATAGGAGAAGATTCCACAAAGGTCAGAACAGTGTCTCTCATGGTAGGGCGGGGAGGAGAAGAAGGGAGCTTCAAGGTTGAGGTCCACCAAGCCTACTTGTGCATTTTGGTTGTCTCCATTTAAAAGCAAGGTGAGGGCAGGGGAGATGACTCAACAGTTAAAGGCATTTGCTTGCAAAGCCTGACATTTGGGATTTGGCTCCCTTGTATGTACATAAAGCCAGATGGCCAAAATGGTGTACGTATCTGGACTTCATTCACAGTGGCAAGAGGCCCTCCAGTGTGCCTGTTCCGCCCCACCCCCACCTCTCTCTCTCTGTTTACAAATAGATAAATTTTAAAAAAAAGAAAAGAAAGGTGTTTTTCACTTGCAAAAAATACTAATATTTTCCACATTACCCATTTCACAGAGTTGTAAATAGTAGATAAAATTATATGTACCTATATAATTATATATAACATACTGTTTGTATGAATGTGGTAGTCATTATGTATTTTATATGTAAGGAAATAGCTTAGTTCAGGAGCAATTCCTCTTGGGAGATCATAAGAGATGGTAATGGCCACCATAGAGCTGACATGAGGCTCAAATAAGGAAATGTATATGGAGATTCTTGGGAGTGGCAAAATGGTCCATAGTTGATAGTTTAAATTGTCGTTAGAGTTAGAAAAGTCATCATATACTTGCGGAGAAGTATATTTATAAAGATAATGACTGGGCATTGTTTCAATTTAAATATCTTACATTTTCATTTTAAAAAACTATAAAAATCAAACAACAAATTAGCAGGTTTATTTACTCATTTCTAAACAGTGACAAGAAGAATAACCTTGGAGTTATTCGCTGAAATGCCCGGTGATGAGACTACAGATGCTTTGGCCTGTGGAATGGTTCACGGGGAGACAAAAGGCAAATTACAACAGAAAGACGAAGGTTACGGGTCTCAAACTGAGCCATGTTTCATCCAGGGATTGTCTAAGAAGCCACACTTTGATGCGGGAGGATCTGAGAATATGATTATGCATGAGGTGTACTTACTCAGGGTTAGAATGAGAAACCGGCTTTAAGAAAGTCAAGTCAGATCTGTATTTTAAGCTTCCAGAGTTCCTACTGAAAAGATGTGTGTGAGGAGGGATTTTTCCTATGTGCAGGCTTTTTGCCAGATACCTCTGCATTCTCTCTAGTCATCCTGGCCATGTGAGATGATCCCTAAGTAGATATATACACTTGTAGAACAAGCCAAGAAATGACACCGAAGCCCTCTGCCCTTCCTCTGGCCCTGCCTGAAATCCTCCAGGCATTTTAGCAGTTATTAAAGGGAAACCAGCTATCTTCCAATGGCCGTTCAGTCTCCATAAGCTTATCTGTCACTGGTTACCTATAAGATCTTAGCAAGATATGGAACTGAGACCCAAGAAAGATACAGCAGGAACTGTGACGTGCTCTCTGCCCCCAAGCAAGCACCTTCGAGGTGCTCAGTAGAGGCATTTGAAGGCTTGTCTGGAGACCACCAGAGGAGAGATCCCAAAGCCACCAGCGCTTGCTGCCTGGCTTTGCTCTACTTTGCTTTCGCTCATTTCTTACATCAGGAGACTAAATTCTCTGACTACCCTACATAAATATGCCATCACCCATGCAATGGTTAATATCCATTGCCAACTTGACGGAATGCCTAGAGGATTAATAAACGCACACTTGGGTGTGGCTGGGAGGGTGTTTCTGGAGAGGATTGGACAATTGATGGGCCCACCCTGAATGTGGGTCTCCATCCAACAGCATGGGTAGAATAAAAGGGGGGAATGAGAAAGCCCACTAATGTAGTCATTCTCTCTGCTTCCTGTCACCCTGAACTGAGCTGTGCTCTGCTCCACCACACCTTCCCCACCACGATGAACCCCTAAACCTTGAGCTAAAGTTAATCATGCCCCCTTTGAACTGTTTGTGCAGGTCACTTTGTAATCACTCTTTCCCCAACACAGTCTGTCTGAAGTTGTGTCTTGCCAGGCCCTCCGAAGGGAAATGTGAAACTGAAAATTACTTCTCATAATGTCTATGGCTGAGAAACTTCAGTGAGGCCCAATGAGAGTGCATTCTTCTGGGGGGGGGGGGCAGGGTGAGCACTTAAGAGTTCAGATGAATGCATTCTATTCTGGAAAGGCTGGGAAGAGCCACCTGGCCAGGGGAGTTTCTGAGGCAGGATGTAAGTAGTGACCATGTGTACTTGTAGACTGGCTTTCCTAGTAGATGATGTGCTCCCAAGGGCAGTGAGATGTCCATCAAGAGAGCCAATCAGCTCAGTGCCGAGCTCAAAGCAGGTGCTTGATTTGTTAAATGAATAAATAAATGAAATCAACTAGTGTCTCACCCTAAGCATCTCTTGCTTTCTAATGTTTTTTCTTTTCTATTTGTTTGTGTGTGTGCACGTATATGTGCCCTTGAAACACTCTATGAGCTCTGTGGTGGGGGAGAGGGAAGGGTGCATTACCTCGGTGGCCAGAGTAGAACCTCGATGTTCTGTTCTATAGCTCCTGCACCCATTCTTCGATTGAGCTGGAGCCTCGTACTGACACTGGAGTTTGCTGTTTCTCTCTAGCCGGGGCGATTCCCTGGTCTCCACTCCCCTTCCCAGGACCGAATTACAAGCGCATGTAGCCAGCTGTGCCCAGCTGTTGACAAGGGATCAGGAGATTTGAACCTGGGTGGTTTTGAGCTCCTCTGGCCCTGGTGCTTGAACAGACAGTGTCGTTAACCACTGAGCTATCTTCCAGCCCTCCTTCTTCTGTGCCACTCCAAGCACAAATTTAAGGTCAATTTTTTTTTTGCTACTTGAACATTCTAACCTGCGTTTTCTTTCTTTTCTTTTCTTTTTAAATAGCTTCCCCTTTCTTGTCTTCTTTTATTGTCTTTGCTATACCCCCCCCAACCCTCAGGATAGAACTGACAATTTCTGGCTAAGACTCTGTAAAATTGGAGTGTGTGTGCCCACACTCCTGCCTTGTTCAGTGTTTCAGTCCATCTAACATTTCCAGTCAAGACTACGCCGGAGCCATGGGGCCGAAACCATCACACACATGCAACTGATTAGAGCTAAGCACACTGTACGCCACATTCATCTTGTGAAACTTCAGTTCCAGCCAGCTTCAACAACCTCGGAGATTACCATGGCAAAGAAAATTATTTTCTTTAAGTGAAGGCTGGTTGACCACTACAGTGTGGTCAGAATAACTCATTTTCCCCCTTTTAAGCAGCACTAACTCAAATGTGACAGACTTGTGCTCACACTCAGCCAGGCCTGTCATTTTTCCTGTCACTGGCCTGGACCCTGCAGGGAGCTGGCCTCTCTAAAGTGCCTGCCAAACAAAAGGGAATTTAAATATTCCCAATCCCATTCTCCTAAAATCCCTCACTGATGCTGTAATAATAATAAAAAACAACCCTGTGTTGAAACCCCACTAAAATGGAGTTGAAGGAAAATGTTTCCTTTCTAAAGTTCAAAACTACAATTTATTTAAAAAAAAAAACAACAGTCTTTATTCTAGATCCAAGAACAGAGGAAATCCAGAAGATTGAGTGCATTCGTTAGTAACTCTTGAGACAATAAATACACATAGCTTAGTCTTCCTGGTTTATTTTGGTTAAAAACACAATTCCCAGGTGTTATGGAAGGGGACTTTGTAAATTATTTCTTCATTACACATTTGGAAAAAATTGCAATTAAGACGTTTACAAATATTGAATTGGGTTTTATGTTCGTGAATTCTTTTTGAAACAGAATTCAAGGATAGTTTTTTTTTTAAAATTAATGCAACGTATCTTGTGTTTTCTGAATCAATAACATCTAACTAATTAACACTATTTTCCAAATGGAAACTGTTCAGTAGCTGAGTATTTTTGGAATGGAGTGCTAAAAACCTACTTGATTATAATGACGAAGCGCCACAAAACTATCAGGATTGACAGAGATGTTTCAGTTTGTCCTCCAAGAGATTTCTAGTTGCTGTGCTAGGAGCTTGTCTTGGGCATTTTACAATCATCGTGTGAGGCGCTGACTGTAAATAGATTGGTTCTTGCAGATCGGATTCTCAGTATACCTTAAGGAATGAACATAAAATGGAAGAGTAAGATTTCCAAGCGGAATGGGGCATGGGAACTCCTCTTGTCAAACACATTAATTCACAGACAGGAGAAAAGGCCTTGGGAAACTAAGTGACATGCCCGAGGTCATCTAGCTAATGAGTAGAGCCTATGTGAGGCATCCTGACTTCAGTTCCTCTGAGGTTTGGATATCAGCATCAGCTATCACAATACCACAACACACACACACACACACACACACACACACACACACAGACATACAACTAGTTTACAAAACTTTCCCATTCTAGTGTTTAAAGTTTTTGTTTCTGGAGTATAAAGTAATACAATAAACATTTGCATGCTACTTTGCAATTTTAGTGCGTATGTGGAATGTGAGAGTCAAAGAGGTTTAGGACTTGCCCAGTGGGTGGCTAACCCTTTGGTAGAGAAGTTGGAGAAAGTACAATTTGATAGCTAGACACTTAGACCAAATGTAGGAATTGAGCCAGAACTCTTAAGTTTTAATTGGACAATGTATGAGCTGTTTGGTGGGAGTAACTTGCCAAGTTTCCCATCCTGGGTTATTCAATCAAACGCTAATCCAGGCATGTTGTGAAGAGACCTTGCAAGTGAAATTGCAGTTGCTTAATCAGCTGAACTTGGACTGGGGAGTTCATCCTTGGTCATCCAGATGAGCTCTATTTATTTACCAAGGCCTTCAGAAGCCAACAGCAAGACAGAGATGCACAGAAGTGTGAGCAGGAGAGACGTCAGAGAGACTCAAAGTGTGAGAAGGGCTTTGACCTGTCCTTGGTGGTTTTGAAGATGGAAGAAGGGACCATGCAATGAACAACAGCAAAGAAGCAGACAGCCTTCAGAAGCTGAGGACAGCCCACCAAGTGGCAGCCAGCCAGGAACAGGGACCTCCATCCCACACGCATAGAACTGAATTTTCCCCACAACTTGAATGAGCTTGGAAACCCATTCTCTTTAGAGCCTTGTAAAGGAATGCAACCCTTCCAACAACTTAACACCTTGATTTAAGCCTTGGGAGAGCCTAAGCACACAGCCAGCTAGACCACACTAGGCCCTGGCTCTTGGCTTCCAGAACTGCAAGCCAATAAATGAGTGCTGTCTGAAGCCTTTCCATTTGTGCTGAATTGTTATGGCAGCAACAGAAAACCTGTGCAACCCAAACTGTTTTTGATTCCAGTTTGCTTCATTATTATTTTGGGCCCCTTCGCCTCTCTCCCTCACAGGGATTCTTTCTCGTAGTGTTGTGTGTGTTGTGACAGTCACAGAAGAGGGAAGTACTTCTTGAATCACCGTAACAATGCTAGTAGTACCAGCAACTCCCCACAGCCCGGCTCCTGGTAATCTTATGTCCAAGAATACAGCTTAGATTTGAAGCCATGTTGACATGTCCCATGTTCTCCTTCCCCACATTTATAATAGCCAGTGAGCTGTACCTCTTCAGAAGCTAAGGACAGGGGCCTGAAGATATGCATAGCCTGGACTAAATATGCTGCCCATGAGAAATCATGAACCCTGAGATCAGGAGAGACAGGAGGGACAGGAAGCATGAGGATGTCATCCCTTTGTAAGACTGGATATTTCTTCTCTGATTAGGGCTGCAGGAAGCTCAGAGAGCTAGAAAGGACCTTCCCCACCATTTCACAAACTGAGTATTCTTTGTGAGTGGTGGGGGGGGGTGTAGAAGAGTGTGCAGAAAACTGAAGAGGTACCATTCACAATCCCATGCCCGAGTCTGGCAGAATGAATTCATTTAAAGCACTAAATCCCAGACGCTTTTAAAATAATTGTGATGACAGAAACAATCACAGGATATAAGAAAGGGAATAAAGAATTAGATCTTTCCCTAAAAGCCTAGTGTTTGATTCTCACATGTGTTTAAAATTCCTGACTGATATAAAAATTGATCATCTGAGAGAAGTCTTTTTGGATGATGACAATTTTCATCTCATGAATGAGAGCAAGGGGAAGCTATGATGAACGGCCTCCAGGTAGGATCACTGGGAGAGCAGGGTTAATGGTTACTTTGGGCACATAGAGTTGAACCATCAGAAAATTAATCTGAGAGGTCTGTGAAGATTTACCAGCTAGGACAGAGATGAAGGGGAGAGGAGCAGAGAGAATCTTGAAGAGTTCAGGAGTAGGCTGCTGTCACGGGTATCGGAGGCTTTGAAATCATCTGGTAGCTGTGCGGTGTCATTGTTCATGCATATTCTTAATTATTTGTCATAGGCCTGATCTTAGTCCCAAATTTATGGACATAATACCTCTTGGGCACCCAGGTTGAGATGTTTAGTAGTGTGATAGTCAAACTGGTGGGGACACGAAGCACAGATACTCTACCAAGTATTCTTTTGCATGTTTCTAGAGGGTGTTATGGAAGAGATAAACATGTACATGGGTGAATTCTGAGTGAAGCACGTAGCCTTCTACAGTGAAAGAGGGCCTCATCCTTGCAGCTGAAGGCCTGATTGGAACGGAAGATTGACTGGCCTCAATCAAGGGGGAATTCTGCATGGTTGGCTTTGGGGCTTGGACTGCAACATCCGCTTTTGTCTGGGTCTATGGTCTGCCAGCATGCCATGCAGACATTGGTTGCCAGCCTCCACAATCCTATAAACCAATTCCTTAAAATCAACTCTTTCTCTTGCATGCTATTGTGTTCTGCAACACCCCGACAGATAGACGGCTGTATAAATGAGTCTTGCTCTAGACTGAGTTTACTCGCCTGAATTTATCAGTGTCCAGCCAGAAGAGCTCACTGTGTTCAGGGCTCTGGGCTCTCTTACACGCAGAGTTCTTAGAAAGAAGAAGGGACCAGATCATGAAACAAGTGGCCCCGAGGGAAGGAAACGACTAGAATGGTGTCTGTTACAAGCCAGAGAAGTCTGCCTCGAGCAGGATACATTTCAGTAAAATGTTTACAATAACTGTTACTGAAAGATGGAAGAATCAGATAAGAATGGGAAATTGGCCAGTGGTTTTAGCCAGGTCCAGAATATTAGTGAGCTTAATAGGGGTCAATTTAATGGAGTCATGGGGGTGGTGGAGAGAGAGAGAGAGAGAGAGAGAGAGAGAGAGAGAGAGAGAGAGAGAGAGAGAGAGAGAGGTTGATCATGCAAGCCCAGGATCAAGAGCTTCTTTGGCACTAACCTCTACAGAGTGAAAATGCAGTTCAGTCGAGAAAGTCTTCTTAATTTAAATATGAAGTGTGCATTGCCTGTCACATCCATGGCCAGAATTCACGGTCCCTTTCAGAAATACAGGGTGTGGGCAATAGCAAATGCAAAAGCAATGGAGGCAAGTGCCCATAACCTCTGCCATCCCTGAAGGTGGCATTTCCAACCCATCTCAGAATCTATGCCCAAGAGCTCCAGTACCCATACCCTCTCCCTCCATCACACCCCTCCAGCCCTGGGGGAGGAAGGAGCTGACAAGCACGAGAAGCCAGATGCATGCCAAAACCTTCCTTCTGTCAAAACTCGGGGACGTGAGTACCACGAGGGAAACGGTTCTACAGCATACCACCCACATCTATCGCTGGCCTGAAATGTGAGAATTTTTTTTTTCAAAATCGTATATATAGTTTTTTGCCCCAATTGAAGAATGATGAGAAAATTGTAGGCTGACTGTTGTGAGAGCTTTCACTGATCCCTGTACAAATGGACAGCCAGAGGTTAGACAGTGTATGCTTTTTTTGCATTGGATGGAGAACTAAATGTCCAGTTTTTTCAATCCTTGTGATACAGAAGAACTCTGATATAATTGAGGGGAATTATAACAGAATTATTAATATAAGTAAGACATTTTTAAAAGCCACTGCCTTTGTTCCCCTGAAATGAGTGACACTGGTTAGCAAGATTATTCAATTTGAAATAATTAGGTTTCTGGTTCCTGTAATTTAGGTCTTACCTGTCACTGCAAATTATCTAAATTGTTAGATATATATTTATATATATAATTGTATCATGTCAATAAGACTAAACATTTTAGAATATTGCATTCAAAGATGATATTTATTTTCTAATTAGGAAAAGGTAATACATTTGTAATGTACTTTTGACAAAAGGATAAAATGTATTTACATAATTATGTTATCATAGGACATTGGTTATATCATACTTTCATAATAGGCTAAGGTTATAGATTTCTTTTAAACATTTTTTTATGTGCTTGAGTTTGCTTTGTGTCAAAGACATTCTAAAAGGCTATCTAGTGGTGTACCATTAAATACTGCCAAATTTGGGGTGTGGAGATGTTTTAATCTATAGTGACAATGTGCCTTTTGCTCTGGTTTCTAGGTCTTACTAAATCCAGCTCTGATGGTAGGAAATTCATTCTGATTCCATTATTTAGTTCAGTAGAATTTTATGGTCATTAAAAGAAAGAAAGCACTAATTCCTTTCACCAAAGCAGAGCAAAGATATTGTTTAATATATTTAATTATAACTTAATTGACTCCTGGCTCACTATTAGGCCACTGGTGGACTTCAAATGTTATTATTAATTTAATAATGGCTTTTATTGAGTACTTATTCTTCCTTATTCTATATCAGGCACTAAACCCAAGTATTTTACATATATTATCTGTTTAATCATCCAAATAACCACATGAGTTAAGTACTATTTGCCCCAAATTTACATTTTATACAGTCATATATTTTTATTTTAGGAAAAAAGTTCATAAAGGTTGTGCAACTTGCCCAAGATCAGTTTATTATGAGAACCAGTTTTGCATCTGGGTCCTATCTAAGGACATATTACGATACCTTGAAATAGAGAGGTTCTCCATCCCAAACATGATAACCGTACTATACATACTCTGTAGCCATTCAGTCTAGAGCACTTTGCTGAGACGAGAGGTGCTTATGACAGCTCTCCATAGGGTTATTCATTGCTCAAGGGAGACAGGGCCAGCGTGCATGGGGCCTCTGGGCTCATAACCATCTCTGAGCCTGTCTCGCTGAATCTTTAGGAAATAACTCCAGAAAGAAGTCAGTAAGGCAGTGATGGAAATACTTCTGTCCATAATTGTTTTCTAGTCAACTAAGAAGAGTACTTCAGATATGTTGGCCTCAAAACTATGAGTCATACAAAGTGCCATGCTGATGGAGTATCCAAAAAGAAAAAAAAAAACAAGAAATTAACATGTGATATTTCCTCAATTCAGAAGTGGAGGAAAATAAATTACCAGATTGTTAAAAATGAGACATATTCTGGGTATGCCATCGTTCGATGCCCACATATTGGCACTGAATCGTTTCTGGTAGGTTTCAGTGGTAGATTTGGCTTCCAGCACAGACACAGAAACATGCCAGGGCATCATTTCTGTCAGCCTAATAGTTCATCACTGCTCACTTTTCCTATGTACAAGTGGTGACCCTGGGTTGGGTGGTGGCAATCTTGTGAGGTCATATTTGTAGATGCTGAGTGAAGGCTCAGTTCTCTGCTCACTGGGTTCACAACTTCCCCACTTCAGGAAGCATTTGTTAGCTATCTATTAACTTCTTCGACTTCAAAGATGGCCACACCCCTTGCCATAAGTGACATGTAAGGGAGACATTCCCTGCTCATGACCATCATATAGACTGAACAGCCCACAGCCTCGCTGTACACGAAACACCATTTGCTTCAAACAGGTACCTCTGGCCTTTCTTTTGGTTGAGATTAACAATTGCTCAACTTTGGGAATTTTTTAAGTAAAGGAGTAAAAACAGACAGATAGCAAACAACAAAAAATAAAAACAGATTTAAAATACCCAGGCTAGAAATAAAGTATCAAGATGCTGTTAAGCAGTAGAGCTTCCTTAGTGAATACCACCCAGGTCCTCTGAAGTGGGCCCTAAAAAGAGCTTTACCTCAAAGGGAAGGACAGTGGCAAGGCCCTGTCCCCAATGGGAAGAGTACTCTCTCCCTGCTCTTTAGCCACAGGTATTTCTCCCTCCCACTATCCCTCAACCTGAGGAACTCAAACCCTTGTAACACCCTGATCTACGCACAGCTTATTGTCTCCCTTTAATGTTCAGCAGAGACAGAGACAAATAAGAACACACTAAGGGCTTTAAAGAATTCAGGGAAAGAGGTTAGGATGGAAATATGTAGCAAGATCTCTCCAGCTTACAAAATATTTGGGACCTATTGAGACCCGTCTCATCCCAGCTCTGAGTTAGTCTCTTTGTGGCAGACATCATGTTGGTATTCACCACCATCCCAGAGAACATTGGAGAAAGAAGCATCACTCAGGAATGCGGTTCCTGGGATTGCAACCTAGATGACCAGCCTTTATCACAGAACGTGCTGCTCTCCACACACACGGCCAGCCCTTACTCCAGGACTAAGTGGGACAACTACAAGTGACCACATACATTTGATCCTGGCGAAGAAGAGCAGGGAGATTTGGATCTTCATAAATATAAAAGAAGCCGACTAGATCTTAAGATGAGTAACAGAGGGCTGGAGAGATGGCTTAACGGTTAAGGCACTTGCCTCCAGTGCCTAAGGCCCCTGATTCAATTCCCCAGGACCCACATACGCCAGACCCACAAGGTGGTGGCCTTGGTGCCCTCTTTCTCTCTCTCTCTCCCTCCATATCTCCCTGTTTTAAAATGAATAAATTTTAAAAAAAGAAAGAAATGTATTTAAAAAAAAGATGAGTAACAGAGTGAACCACACCACACAAGGACCACAGCACAATGGTCTCACAGTCTTAAAAGAGCCCCTTTGTGAGTCAGATTGGCAGAGTGAGCTCCTATGTCTTGAGCTCGTGGCTGCAGAGCCGAAGGGAAATGCTAAGACTTCTTGATGCGAGTCTGTGTGAAACTGATGAGCCACATGTCAGAAAGAATAAATATATTAACAACTTTGTTCCCAAGCCAAAGGAAAGGAAGAGTTTTCTGGTCTTGACCAACTCCACTCCTGCAATATGTTCTGTCAAAACTCTGCAACACGCAACAGCTTTGCCCATTCTCTTTGGAACACAATATGAAAAAGGCACGTTGAGAATCTTCATCCCAACCAGAAACTTCTTTTGTGGCTCTTCAGTTTAGCCAGATGAGCATGGACCTGATGGTGTTATTGGTAATCAGCGCTTGAGTTTTTCGGATTGATAATATTTTCATCATCATCAGAAGGTTGTGAAAAATGCTAAATCACCATTTCCCATAAAAAAATTCCAACCGGGTGAAATAATCCAGAGGACCTCAAATATGTTATGTACTGTGTTGCTTTATCATGATCTCTGTAGATTGGTGAGATTTAAGAGCAAAGCTAATTTCTCTGAGGATTTATTGATTCAAATTTGAAGTGGATATTAATTAACAAAATGCAATTCAACAATGACCTCAAAAGAGAATTCAAATACATGGGATTCACACATACACACACACACACACACACACACACACACACACACACACACACACATATGCCAAGCACAGGGCCAGAAGAAGAGGAGGTACCTGTCTGGGATGTGGTAGGGCTTGTAGATCACTAATGCTACTACTTTTAGAGCTGTCTTTCAGCTACCAATGAGCTACATTACTCCTAGATCATGAAACTGATGAGTAGAAAGATGTATATTATCATTATAATGTGCACGTGATGAGCTAAGTGAAACAAACATGGTCATTTACCTCATATAGTTAAAACCATCCTGCTTTGTTTTTTTAACTGGGTCCTTCCTGAGTGTTTTCAAAGGGCCCAGCCAAGGAATCGCCACTCAAACAACACTTCCCAGTGCTTTTCTGCCAAAATTCCTCCTCACTTGGAATCTTTGAAATCCCCATTTTTATAGTAGCTGGAGATTTGCCTCAGTGATAGGTAATAGAGCTCTTGCCTAGTATGTACAAGGCCCTGGGTTCAATCCCCAGCTCACACACAAAAGAAATTTTTAAAGTTATTTATAACCCTACTCCTCCCTATCTGGACTCTGTTACTAGGTAAGTAGAGATGGGCTATGTTAATCCATAGCTGTGCCTTCCATATGAAATAGAAGAAAGAGGGGTCCCTCCAAGCTGAAGGCCTTGGAACCCTTCTTTCTACTTCTGTAGCATGACCGCCTTCAGCAGAAGCTAGTAAGAAATGCTCCACCTGGCACAGGCCCTGTGCCAGCACCCACTGCAACTGCGTGCTCTCTGTCTGTCTGTGGGGTTTTGTGTGGCCTAGCTGTTAGGAACATGGAACTGGGGGTGTGGAGGGTGGGATCTGAAAGGACCCGGCCTTCTCTCAAAACAGGACATTCACGGGGAAGATGCTATGTGGCTCCTTTGGCTTCCTCCTGCTTTTAGAGTGTGGACTGCCTCTCATGAGACAATGAAGGCACAGGGGACTCAAAACTTTCTGATGAGGGCTAGAGAGATGGCTCAGCAGTTAATGTGCTTGCCTATAAAGCCTAATGACCAGGGTTCAGTTCCCCAGTTCCCATGTGAAGCCAGATGTACAAGGTGGCACATATCTCTGGAATATATATATATATATATATATATATATATATATATATATATATATATATATATATATATATATATATATATATATATATATATATATATATATATATATATATATATATATTCCTATATATATCCATATATATATATATATTCCTATCCATATATATATTCCTGATGAACAGACTCGGGTGTCAGCATCAATGATCACCAGAAAGAATGGTTCCCAACCACAGTGTGTTCCGTTGCAGCTTCTCACATTCTGGTCCTTTTTATTTTATTTCATTATATTTTTTTAATGGTAGTGCAGATTGAATTTAGGGCCTTTCACATGCTAGATAACTTCATGGCCATTGAGCTGTATATCCTCTCCTCCAAAGCCCTTTCTTTTACTTTCTGTTTTGAAACAGGGTCTCACTCAGTTTCCCAGGCTGATCTTAAACTTGTAATTCTCCTGCCTCAGCCACCCAAGCAGTTGGATTCCAGGTCTGCACCCCAAGCCTGTCTACATTCCACTCAAAATGAGCATCCTCAATGCCCGTGGCCTCAGACCTCTCACATCATCAAAATTCTCAGAAGAAAAACAACATTGTGATTGTCACAACCTCTTAGATTGTCTGATTATCAAAATTTCATCTTCACAACAAAAAATGCATAAAAATTCAGAGATTTACAGAGCCTCCTAAGTAGGAAGATGTGTCTGGACCTGTCTAAGACAGGGCATTTCCATGAGATGAAATGAAGTCAGATCCTGACTGTCACAAGCTCTTCACACCTCTGCAGTCATGTACAGACTTAGACAGACCCGTCTCTATGGTCCCTTCCAGCTCTGAAATTCTATGACCTGTAATTATTATATGGGTGGCAGATTTTAGTACTTAGCAGAAATTAGAAATGTCAGGGAAAAAATTCCTCTCTTTTAAACATTTCTAAAACTTGGAACTCTAATTTCATAATAATCTTAAAGGCTTAAAATCCTGCCAACAGTCCCAAGCTTATGTCTTTGTCAACTAAGGATGGAAAAACTGAAAAAAAATTGAGCAAATTCTAGTTTACAACTTTTACCCAAGAGGGTTTTCTTTTGCTTAATCTTTTTCACTGATGTTAATTTTGAGGAAAATTAAGTCCAATTGTTTCTGAATAACTTTGTAACTCAACAAAATCAATTTAAATTTAGTCCAGTTATTTGCTAATGCCAGACACCATAAGCTCCTTTCTCTTTCTTTAACTAGATACCAATATTCAAAGGCTCAGAACAGGTTTTAGATGCAGAGCCCACTGAGTTTGACAGACCAGAGTGCCTATGGTGTTTCTTGATTCAGATTCCTCAGCAAGCCTCCATGGGGAGTATGGCCACTGTCATGGTTTGATCCAGGTGTCCCCCACAAACAAATGAATGTGTTCTGATAGATGGACCCTCAGCTGATGGCAATTCGGGAATTAGAACCTCATTAGAGCTGTGTTGTTGGGGGTGGGCTTATGGGGGTTATAAGCCAGCTTCCCCTTGCCAGTGTTTGGCACACCTTCCTGCCGCTGTTTGCAGTGCTATGGCAGAGGTGATGTCTAGCCCTCTGCTCATGCCATCGTTTTCCCTGCCAGGATGGAGTCTGCCCTTGAGTCCGTAAGCCAAATAAACCCGTTCATCCACAAGCTGCTTTTGCTTGGGTTCTTTCTGCGCAGCAACTAGAATGTTGACCACAACAGCCACCTTCCTGGTTTAATCCTGAATTCTGTATCAGAAAGATTTGGCCTGGTTCACGTCTCTGTGGTAGGACATCTTTCAGAAGTCATGGAACTTTGCTTGTTCACAACTCTAGGCCAACTTGCCATCACTTTCTGGCTCCCTTGGACATGGCCAATGTGTTCCTCCTAAATTACTACAGAGGAGGAATTGCTAGACAATCTTTGCCACAGCAGGAATATCATCTGTCCTGGTCCCACAAAGTCCCTGTCCACAGGAAGGAAACAAAACACGTTTGTAACAGTGAATATACTCTGCCACGAAGTAACACAGGCTGAAATGAATTAATAAAATTGAGGAAGAGAGGACCAGGGTGTAGAGCACTTGCCAGCATACACAAGGCCTTGGGTTCAATCCTTAGTATTGCAAGCAATAAAAAACACAAACAAGGGGCTAGAGAGATGGCGCAGCCATTAAGGCACTTGCCTCTAGTGCCTAAGGCCCTGGGTTCAATTCCCCAGGACCCACATAAGCCAGACCCACAAGGTGGTGGCCTGGTGCATCATTCTCTCTCTCTCTCTCTCTCTCTCTCTCTCTCTCTCTCTCTCTCTCTCTCTCTCTCTCTCTCTCTGCTTGAAAATGAATAAATAAAATATTTTTTAAAATAAAAAAATGCAAACAAAAGACTTATGAAAAGAATAAAGTCACAACCTCACCCTTTTCTGATTTGACATCAGGATTTGCCCTGGAAACAAGTTTTCTTTTTGGTTAAAATACACAACAAAATAAAACAAACAAACAAAAAATCTTATCTGCGTCCTTTCCTGTAGTAAACTTTGCAATGAGAACGAGGATCTCAAGCATCGTCAGACATTCTGGCTAACTTCACCAAGAGATAGAAACAATTTATATGATTCTATAGTACCTGCCATAATCTTCTCAATAATGAGTTGCCTCTATAATAGAACTAACCAGTCTGATTAGTTAAAACAGTCATTTTGACTACTTGTCTCCACTGAATTGTATTTTACTAATTATTTTTAACATGTCAAAGCGAACCAAATCCCCTTTGGTGGCCTGTCTTCTTTTGACCCTCTTGGTCAGTAGTTTCTGCCATTTATTCAGAAAGTAAACGTGAGTACTGTGTGTGGGCCTTCTTCCAGATCCTGGAGAGACAGCAGAGAACAATTTAGAACAAGCCCGACATCACAGAACAGATATGTCTGACCATGAAGAGATAGATGTATAAGAAACTGTCACATAACAAGAGCTGACCAACCAGGCCAAGGAGGTTGGTGGAGGCTGGATGGCAGAGATTTCTAGAGGGTTGTGGAGGGTGATGGAGAAGGTAGAGTCTGGTGGAGCCTGGTAGAGACCACTGAAGAGAATTTGGAGGACATGAAGCTCTGAAAAAAGAGGTGGAGATGGTGAGAGGCTGGGGGAGGGGGATGGAGGCTGGGGGAGATGCAAGCACCTTGGGAGGGGGATTGAGGAGCATGTTATTGGGGAAGAAACGGTGGAACTGGGGCTTGACAGGTAAGCAACGGCCTATATAGATTGAGGGCAATTCCATTCCAGATAGAAGAAAAAGAAAAGGCCAAAACTAAGGCAGGAAAAAAAAAGTTTTGAATCTGTAAAGGATTGAAAAACAAGGCTCGTGTGGGAGATAAAGATAGAGCAAACAGAGCTAGACCCAGGGGTCGTCTAGGCCATGAAGAAGTATCCCCCACAGGGCACACATATGGGGCATAACATGTGTCACCAAAAGACCTCTCTGGCTGCCAGGGAGGTAAATGGGAGACAGACTTGAGCAGCCACTGCCTAGGTATGACATAAAAGGTCACAGTGTGGGCTGTGGCGCTGGAGACAAGAATAAGAGCTGATCCCCTAGGAAAGTCTTGGTGACTGATGGACTGTGGGGAGGGGGACGCTAGAGTGATGCCTTATTGAAATTAATGAGATCCACTAATTAGGATAGCATTTTACCACAAACAAATTATTAAGCACTTTTCCTGCCAGTGCCACTGTCCTGCCTTCAGGAATAAGGCTTAAAGATCATTAAAAAAGAAGCTGACAGGAGTCAGGGGACCTCTAGTAATTTCTAACCATGGGGAAGGGATCTGCAAAAATCAAGCTATAATAACATGTCATATTCACAAAGCGTGTCTCTGTTTACAAAGTGCCTTCACATCCACAGTCTTCTTCTCACTGTTATTTTGATTCATTTTCTATGGCATTTCCACAGGACAGGGTGGATTTGTAGCCTGGTGCATTCACATAGCAAACACCTCAATTCTGATGAAGAGTTCATTGGCACTCTTCTGCCTTTCAGAAGGTGGCTTTTTATCCCCCTAAAATCTGTCCTGATGATAATAACTGTTTCCAATGGCAATAATTTTTAGTCATTAAAAAACATTTTTTTTCACTTTCATTCTCTTCTTTAAGTGGTATTCAACAATCACCCTGAGCAGACTTATGAAAATAAGATTCAATTGGACTTTTAAAAATTCAGCATTATGAGAACCTTGGAATGATTATGCTTTTTTCTGAATTAAAAGCAAAGCCAGATTGTTATACATGAATTAATTAGGGCCATAACCTACCAGGCCTGCACACAGATCAAAGCATGCTACTGGAGCGTGGGAGGTGTACCCCAATAAGAGCTCTGATCTTTCTAAGCAAACGGTCATGATGTTGTCTTAGCTCTGAAGCTAACAGGGTCCCAAGTTTGTGACTGTGGGGCTAGTAGACACTGCTCCCCCAGAAAGGAATCTGACCAATGTCCTTGAAGGTAGGGAAGCTAAGGGTCAAAAGGTCACACACAGCTTCAAGGAATGTAGACATCACCACAGTACATTCCTGTACTTTTCTTTCTATGAGAAATATCAGAATAAAGTCAGAGGGTAGAGACTTGGGGGGCCAAGGACCCAGAGTTGAGATCAGGGTTCATGATGATTTTCTCTGGGATAGAGATAACCTACCCCTTTCAGGGTGAAAGCAGGGGATGATAACCATAATATCCTTTGTAAAACAGGATTAGAAATGACTGTGAACATGAATAAGCTTTTCAAAGGTAATCTATATTGAATATTAAAATAAACATAAATGACTCCCTTTGGTCATGCCCCAAGCCAGTTGAGTGAGCCTTTACTGAGGTATGGACCCTGGCATGGTGACGATGAAGAGATGAAGTCCCCTCTCATTTCTCTCCTGAGGTACATGCTTCAAAGTAGGTATCTGAAACCCAGGGGAGGGTCTCTGGAGGCACAGTGCCTGAGGAAAGATCTGGATCCTAGCTGAAGGCTTAAGAAGGTACTGTGGCTGCACATAGAAGTCCAGCCATGAAAGTTGACAAGAAATGGTGAAATCTTGTCTTCTTGAGGAAGAGAGGCTAACACAGAGGCAGCCAGATGGAGGGGATAGGCATACATTTATGCAGAAGCTAGTTAGGAGCTAGACTGAGCTCTCTACCATGAGATGGAGCTTATCTTTCAGAAGACATATAGATAGGTAAGTGCTGGGTCAGATAGAATGTGGCAGGGATGTGGTTTGCGAATGTTTACCACAGCCTCATCTGCTTGAATATTTGGTTGCCAGTTGATGTGACTGTTTTTAGGAGGTTATGGGACCTTTGGGACATGGGATCTGGCTGTCAGAGAAGGACAGTATGGATGGGGCTAGAGGGCTACTCTCTGGTGAGTGCCGCATAACAAGGAGCTATCACAGAGCAGGGACTCACTCACCAACTATGGTAGTTTGACTGGATGTCCCCCAGTAGATTCAAGAGTGGATCTTGGCCAGCCCTAAGGTATTTCTGAGGTGGATGTGAAATTCCAGCTATACATATGCAAAGAGCAGCTTGAGCTCAAGTCTGGAGGTCCTGCTGGTGAGGGTGGGAATGTGCTGGCTGATGGTGCTGGATGGGGTTTTCTCTCTGCTTGGATCCATGAAAGAGGGCCAGCCTTTTTCTTCATTATTAAACTTCCCCTGGATCTTTCCTTCCAAAACAGTGCCTGGTTTGGAGATCCATCCCAGTGGTGTGTGGCTGACCAACATACCTTCTTTGGCATGATGGGACTGTATTCCCTCAAACAAAGAGCCAAAAATCCTTCTTCCCTTGTTTCTTTCAGGTATTCTATCACAACAATGAGAAAAGTAACTAATAAAAGATATCTAACTGTCACACAAGCAATAAAGTCCACCACTGGGTGCCACTGATGATTTTGTGGGATCCACATGACATACAAAATCATCTTGAGTTGGATGCAGAGAGTAGCTGAACTCCATTGTGCCAGAAGAATTGGGGGTGGAGAGATGCCTGGTCTATCCCAGATGAGGTTTTCATAAAATGAAAGGCATTGTCTTCTGGTCACTCCCAGGAGACTTTAGAATTATGCTAAAATGAACTTATGAGGAAGAACCCAAAATAGGAAACTGCATGAAAGAAGAAATAGGTAAGTAGATTTAAAAAAAATAGAAATTAGAAAAGTTGAGCCAAGAAGAGAACAAAGGGATGACCAGGCATTGTGTACCTGTAGTTTGGTCTACAGTTTCCATGGGAATAATAAGGAAATGGAGGACCAGGGTGGATCCCAGAACACAAAGATCTGGGAATCTGCCCTCTTCTGTGGGTTGCCTTGCCTTCCTGCGCTTCCTTAGTCTTTGAGGTAGCAGCCTTATCTCAAAGCCTTGTACCTGACTCCTGGGACCACTTCTTTCTCTTAGTGCTATATGCTGATATTTTGGCCTGATTCCCATCTGCCCCAACCACAAAAGTAGCCTAGGACCATCAGGTGTCCAGTGTCCATTGGGTTGGAAAGTGTGGTCCACAGAACCAGGGAACTGGTCTCCAGGGCTGGATGCTGGACAGGAAGGAGGGTGGTGGAGGGCTTCTGCTTCCCCTTCTCCACCCTCTCTTCCAGTACTGTGCTTGAGATGACCCGATATGGAGTTCATCATAAGAACCCCAAATGTCAGGTCTTTGTGGAGCTTTTTTAAAATTTGCAGCAATATCGCAGAGATTCCTGTTGGACTGTCACAATTCCTTTTGTCTTCATCCTCACACTTCAGACACCCAGATGGTCTCCTGGGAAACACTTCTTCATGCTTCTTATGGCCCAAGCATCCTCTCAATGTGTGAAGAAAGCCCCAGAACCTTTCTCTGCTGAGAGGACTGGGGAGAAAAGAAGGAAAGAGAAAGAGAGAAAAGGAAAGGAAAGGGGAGGGGATGAGAAGGGAGGGGAAGGAAGGAGAGGGGAGGAAAAGGAAGGGAAGGGAGAGAAAGAAAGGAGCAGGAGGGGAGAGGAGGAGATGGGCGAGTAGGGAGAGGAGGGGAGGGGAGGTGAGAGAAGGGTAAGGAGGGGTCACATGCCTATAAATTTTTGTGTTTATTGCTGGGAGTTCATGTTTACCTTTTGCCCCCCCAGGAACCCTAAAAAGTACATTGATTAGATCATAATACTCCTGGGTCTATAGCCTTTTTCCAGAAATCTCTTATCTCTCATTGTAGACATAAAGGTCAGCTTTAGAAAATGCTTAGGATTTGAACACAAGTAAAAGACATTTCTGAGCTTGGAAGAAATGAGATGATCCATCTCCTTTGGGTAATATGTGAACACACACACACACACACACATATATATGTTATCCATGTGTAATGTGTGATATTTTACATATTGCAAGTTGGTATGTATGACAATTTGTAACTGTACTTTAGCCAGAAAAAAAAAAAAGCTCAAACATACAACATCATTTGCAATGTTGACTGGAATGGATAAAGCTTTAAAGACAAGAATGTGTGTGGGTGTCAACATAGTACAAACGTCAGATCTAGGCCATTTTGTCATTATGGCTGCTTGTGACTCATCGTCTTCACTTTCTGTGAGCAACACTCGAGACTTCCTAATGTGTCAGGACAAGGCTTTGCTCTCCACATGAAGGTCTTGCTGTCATTGCTCATTTTCCCCTCGCTTTGTGATTACAAGTGCTGATCACAGCTCAGATACTTGTAAAAAATAAACCTGCTATCATAGCTTGCATGTAATTAGTTCGAAATGTGTTTCCTATTTACGATAGCGAGCCGTACATTAGGTACCACAAGCGCTTAAAATGCCAGATACCGCCACACTTTTATGACAGTCATTAACTGAGCCACAGCAGCAAATAGTTAATGTGACAGACAGTGGCATTAGCATACCTCTCTGTTGATAAAGAAGCTGGCTTCACCCTCTGCAGTGCACAGTGCAGACTTGAGCTGCTTACACTAGCAATGGTGTTCTTCCAGAAGCCTGGTAGGCAGGTAGAGCTCTTGGATCCTCTACTGCGCTGGGGGGCAAAAAAAGTATTTTCATTCTGACCTTGAACATCACCTCCTTCTGAAAGGCGCATCACTCACCAAGGCACACTTGACCCAAGTCTCTGACTAATCTAGATGATAGGCCGTCTCCTTCGGAGCACTGTAGTTTCTGAAGAACATGCATTTTCTTTTAACCCACGCCCTGTCTCATAAAGAGGGCACCATGACCAATATGATGGTTTGCTGGAGGAAGATTTAAAATGCATGCCTCATTCTCCTAGATGGATTACCAATTAGTCAAACATCCTTCAGGATTCCTGCTGATAATTCCTGAAATGGAAACTTGGCACTTGTGTTAATTACTTTTACGCTACTATGATAAAATACCTGACAGAAACAATTTGTGAAAAGAAAGATATTGGCTCCTGGTTTCCAAGGATTTTTGCCTATTATTGTGGGGACAGTGCAACAGTCTGAATGTACTGGGAGTGTGTGGTGGTGGTTCATCGCATTAAGACAATCCAGGGATCAGAAAATGGAGCTGGAACCAGGGGCCAGGTACCACCTTCCAAGATCCAATGCCAGTGATCTACTTCCACCAGTTAGCACACATACTGTAAAGGTCTCCACAGCCTCCCAACAAAGCACTATCTGCTGAGAAACAAACACTCCAACCATGAACTTGCGAGGGACATGGGAGAGTCACCAACATTCTGTCTCTAACCATGAACTTGTGAGGGGCACAGGATAGTCACACCAACATTCTGTTTTCAGGCCCCAAAGGCTCATGCACTTAGCCCATCTTTCAAAGTTCAAAGTTTAAAGCCTTATTTTGAGATTCAAGGCAAACTCTTAACTGGATGAGCTCCTGCAAAATTAAAACAGAAAGCCACGAGCTTCCAATTTACAATGGCACCAAATAAGCAATCTCGTTTTAAAAGATTGGACCAAAGCAAAACCTCAAGCCAGCCTTTGAATGGTGGATTCTCCCCCTCGAGCACCTTTCCTATGGTTGCAGTGTAAAGCGCATGTCGTCTTTCTAGCTGTAGTAACCTCCCTACCAGCTGGGTCCACTTCATCAGCACTTTCCTAGGCTAGAACTTTGAGTGTGCTGCTTTGCATGTTTCTCATACCTTTCTGCTTCAACTTTTTGCTTCCAGTTCTCACTGGAAACTTGGTTAAAAGTAGCTAGTGAAGCCAGGCGTGGTGGTGCACACTTTAAATCCTAGCCCTCGGGAGGCTGAGGTGAGAGGATTGCTGTGAGTTAGAGGTCAGTCTGGGACTACAGAGTGAGTTCCTGAAGTAGAGTGAGACCTTACCTCAAAAACAACAACAATAACAATAACAAAAGGAGCTAGTAATAGCCATGGCACAGCCTGGGGGCTATGCTGTCCTAAAAAATCTCTAATTCCGCCTCACACAGGGAAAACACAGCAAGATTGTTAGCCAGAATATAGCCTAAGAAGCCTCTTTACAGGAGGCCAGACACTGACCTGGATGTTTTACACAGAAGTCTAGTCCAATTCCCAATAGAGTCCTTGCTCACATCAGAAACCTCATTAGCAGTCTTTACCGTCCACCTTCCTTTGGCATTCTGGTCTTCTGACATCCCATCTTGATCACTTATTAAGCTCTCACTAGGGCTCTCCTGCAAAATATCTCCAAACTCTTCTCAATCTCATGATGGGCAGAAATCAGGCAAACCACTTCCAAAAGTTTACGGACCACATGATCAGGTTTAGTTAAAACAATGATAAATAAGAATAATAATAAAAATAATATCCATCCTACTTCTTTGCTACCATTTTTCTGTAATTTTGTATCATTGTGACAAAATATCTGGCAGACACAACACATGAAAGGAAAGGCTTATTTTGGCTCATGAGTCCAGAGAATTTCTGTGTATCATGGTGAGGAAGGTATGGTGGTATTCAGGGCTGTGACAGAGGCTCCTCACATCATGGCAGACGGAGAAGCAAAGAATGAGGCTGGATCCAGGGTCCAGGCATAACCTTCAATGATCTCTAGTGACCCACTTCTGCCAACTAGAACTGACCTCCTGTAAGTTTACAGCCTCTCAAAATAGTGCTACTCCCTGGGAACCAAGTTCAAACAGGAGCCTCCAGGGGACATTTCAGATACAAACTGTAACAGTGTCCAACATTCTAATTTGAAAGATATCCATATAGTTGTTTCTATGTATCTTTGTTCTCTTCTCTTGTGTTTAAAGAAACTATTGTTTCCAGAATTATTATGTGGCTGAGACATAATTCTATGAGACCATTTGAATATATCTTGCATAACTATGGCAGCTTAGGCTTTAGCTTTGGTGCTACTTCTCGATGAGTTCTAGTCTATGGTAAACAATTCCATATGGTAACAATTCTTGATATCTGATATTGACAATGATGGTAATCATTGTCAATATCAGATATCAAGAAGAAGCAGAAATCCTTGTCTCAGGGAATTGAGCGGAAGAGGGGGCAGAAAGATTGTAAGAACCATGGTGAAGGAGAATATCCAGAGACATTGCCCCCCTTGGTAACTACATACAAAGGGGGATGGAACTCCTAGGCTATGCATAATCTACTACCCCAAGGACTGATCCAGTGTGCTTATGAAGGAGGGTACCCTGCTGATAGGGAAGAGGGAAATCAGGGAATTGGGGACATCAACACATTATTTGCTCACTCTGTGTATCTAATTAGGAACAATAAAGAAATATTTAATTTAAAAAGAGGTTTAAAAAAAGAAGGTGCAGAAATATCCTCAGTTTGGAGACACCAATGTGAGTTATGTTAAATTTGTAGGATGAGGGGCATGTCATAAATCAAGGTGGGATGAACAGTATCTCTTTCCAGATTACATGTGCTCTCTTCTGCCCATCCTGGTGATCTTTCCTTTCTATCAGTATAGAGGAGGAGTTGAAAATGCAAAAGCATATATGGATTAAACAATAATATTAAAGAGTAAATTATCATCATGTGATAGAGTGTGGAAAATGAAAAGTAAATGATCTTACTAATATGGGCAGTTAACAGAAGTTTGCCATGTAGACCAAGACCAGAACTCCAACTGTTTGAGAAGTAAAAAGACCTATGTGAAATAGTCCCAATTCTAAATACTAAAATCCAACTCATCTTTTCTTTTTTAAAAAATATTTTATTTATTTATTTATTTGCAGAGAGAGGCAGAGAGAGAGAGAGAAAGAGAGAGAGAAAGATCTGGCTTTACGTGGGTACTGGGGAATTGAACCCTGGTAGTTAGGCTTTGCAGGCAAACGCCTTAACCGCTGAGCCATCTCTCCAGCCCCCAACTCATCTTTTCTTATTTGCTAAGCTGGTCAAACAAAAGGTGTCTATGGGCCTCTTAGGTCTGTGGGCCAATCATTTGCTAAGTATGGCCCATGGTATTTAAGAAACCAAAAACAGCCTGCTGCTCACAAGAGGCTTGGTCATAAGGCCTTCTAGTCTAGTCGGCTTGACCATGACCTTCTGTAGACTTTCATTGCTAGTTTAACCACTATTGACAATTCTAATTTCTGGTTATAGAAGTTGATGGGAGTCTGAGATTATTTTCCAAATGTTGGATTCTAGGTTGATCAGTCTCAAATATTTGATAAAGCATAGAATAAAACATTTATGACATTTATTGAACACTGTTTGTGTTATGGTT